>JAQIVE010001853.1:0-22567 GCA_034698285.1 Sminthurinus bimaculatus | reverse complement strand
ACCAGCTGACCAACTGCACAACAATTGTAACGAAATTTTGGTATTTTCAATGAACTGTAGGCTAACAATGAATCTTACAACGTCATCGGGTTTCACCTTAATATAACACAACATACAATGAATGTATTGATACATTTATTATATTAAGTGCTTGATTATAAAATCGGTACATGTGTTTATGATTACAATTGCACGATAAAGCACATATTTAGTACATTGTAGATTTATTTAGAACATGGGCTGAGATAGGAAAGGTAGGTTGAGGGAGAGAGAAAGAGAGGAGGGGACAGGAAACGAGAAACGAGAAGATGGGAATCAAAGCAGGGCAGCTAGATTAGGCATACACGACATGCAACAATAGACAAACAACGGTGTAAAGACTGGCAAGAGTTTATATATTTTTAGGTCTACGTATATGCACTTATTACTTATAGTGTTTTGTTTGGATGGATGGAAGGTGCTACTTTTTGAGGGGGGGAATGGAAGAGGAGAGTCAGAATTTAACTAGACAGGTGTACGTATACGATATAACAATATATAATATTACAAAACATAATGCGGGTTTGAATAGAAAAAGTGAGCCACAGAATGTTTTTCCTCTTGCAATGTGCATGGAATGGATAGTAGTAACGTTTTTTAAATCTTGGTGTATTGATGTATAGTAAAATTTATAATATATATATGTACGAAAATAACTACCATTGCGTGTCTTGTCATGCTGTAACCCTCAAAATATTGTATTTAGTTGATATATTTTATATTTTTAGCTGTATATATAGTATGCATGTATGTCAGTATATAGGGAGACTATCTGAAATTTCAGTGTTACAATTATAACAAAAACAAGAACGACAAGCTACAAGCGATCAAATAGTACATGCATTCACCGTACCCCTTAAAGGGCATACATACATCTGTGAATATTGGATCGGTTAGAGCTAGGTGAACCTAGCCATTTTTCGAAAAAATTGAGTCTACGTTTTTCAAAATCTTGTAAAAATTCCAAATAACCAAAATTCCTGATAATTCCATATGGTTGAACATTTTCAACCTAATAAACCTCTAATTGGAGATTTTTTTTTGTACAAATTATTACTGTCAAAACTGGTAAAAATTAATTTGACCCGAGACCCGAGTACTAGGGGTTAGAAATTAATCTATATGAGTTCTTTGTTAGTCCTATGAATTAAAGTATGTACATTAGTGTTATGGATTCATAATGACTGATGACTAACTAAAACGACAAGACAGTTTTCTGCTACCAGTCAAAAAGCCATTGTGTTGTCTTTGTTCTACTTTTGGTCAATGATCGGTCGGAGTTTATGAATTCTAACTATCTTTTCCAAAAGATACCTTTTAGTCGTTTACTTTTCCCCCTCAATATAATTTATGCTAATAATAAGCATTAAATCTGATGGAACAAGAAAAGAGTGCAGAGGGGGCTATTCGCTCATCGCCTCTATTCTCAATTCTGACTTAGTTGAAAGCTGGGAGCCAGACAGGAGTTTGTATATTTGTTTATTCTTTTTCGAGTTTCAAAAAAGAGACAACATCCCAACATTTATTCCCATCTATGTAGTTAGAAAGAAGGTACGTTTACCCTAGTTCTCCATGTCAGAATAAGAGCAGAGGAATATATTTTTTTAACGGAAACAAACAGTTGCCCTCTCTCACATACTTGATTGCACTATTATGCACATGTGTGTTATTAAATTATGCAGACATTTCTACTACAACTATCATAGCAGCTATGTATAATTTTTAATAATACATGTCATTCTGTTGTTAATGACCTCAGTAATGAGCATGTGAAAAGAGGAAGGATATTCTCATAAATGTCGGGAGCCGGATTTTTTTTTGTACGCATTACCATTATGTACGTACAAACTTAAAGCTAATACAACAATAAATGTGCATACGAATGCCGGGCACAAATGTATGTTATAGTAAATATATATTTATCATATTATTATATTTACGCTGATTTTATTTATGCACACGGATTTGTGAATCGTACACACAAGTAAGTTCTCTTTACTACGGTAGTAAACGGTTTACTACCTACTAAAGATATTATAATACATATTATGCATCACTTGATTCACCTGTCATCGTCATCAGTGCCACTACCATTCATTCTCAAGATTGGAGTGGTGGTTGGTTGGTTGATTGACTGAGTTGGCATTTTACATTATCTGGCCTCAAAAATTGTCTACTGGTAAATAAATAGGCTACTATGTATACATTATGGACCTATGAATTATTGTTTTCAATCCTTTACTTATGCCATTCACACTAATGTATTATGTTCTACAAGAAACTGCGTCAGAATAGTATTGAAAGTATTATTGGACTATGCATAAATGTATATATTATACATTACATATGTTTCTCAATAGCATTATTATCATTGTTCCAGGCCATTTATAACGATCGAATGAATGAATGAATGAACGATAGATTATAATAAAATAAAACGTGCAATTACATTAGGTTCTCCGAAACGTTCGGCATCCATGTATGTATATTTTGTAGTACCGGAGAAAAGGTATGTACAAAACTATGTGATTTCGTTGAAGCTCGCTCGCAGGCGGATCACGTAAGGCATAATATGTATTGAAATTTGTCTATACTTTTGTCACCTTTGTTAAATGTTTTCTCTGACATGCAAGGGTTATTCTTTAACACTGATAAATAATAAACTGAGATTCTATTTTCATGTTGGGAGTACCCTACATACAATACCAGACTTATAGTACTACTGTGATTTTATTGTGACTTATATGCACCATTGAAATGAGATAAAAAGTTAGCCCACTAAAGCTAATTGAATTTTAATTACCTTTAATTAACTGTCGTGATAATAATGCACCATCTTTTCTTTCCCCATTTTTTCTTTATGTACTTTGAACTTGTAGACATTTTTTATAACAAAAGAAAAGAGAGGGAATTATGTTATAATGATGATGACAATAGGGATAATGATTGTTATTATAACTATCTACTTTTAATATAGTTAAGAGGATTGCACATGGTGCATGTATGTATATATACATAAATATATATGAGTACTAACATAATTTTTTTGGTGGTATTTTTTTCGTCTTGCAGGTCGGCGTTGTTGGTCTGTCCATCTTGTTTTCAAACGACGGCTATACTTTTCTTCTTGACGTTTCATTGAGAAAGTAAGACAAACATTAGTGAGCAGATGCAGTATGGATGTAGTGCAGAATCCTCCATGGGCTAGTGAATTGCTTGCAAGAAATCGAAAAGTTTTAAGATTTTGGTCTTTAGACTCTGGGGCGAGGAACAACAGCAACAGTAGTAACATCATTGATCGAGATGCTGGGGATGTTTTTAGATTAAATAATAGCCCCAGTCCTGGTGTCCAAGGAGAAGAAGTAGAAGAAAGGCAGCGGACAGTGATGAAAAGGGGGATGACCACAAATATGAAGATGGTTAGGGATGAGGGGAAGGTTGTCGACCTTCCCTCCTCCTCCTCATCTTCAGCAGCTTACATTCGAACCGGTAAGATTCAGCCAAGCATATCAGTTTTATAGAAAAAGAAATAACGGTGTTCTTCATTTAACCAACAAATCTCAGGAGTACCAACTCCGTCCACAGTCTGCTCAAGAGAGTTTTCAAAATGCTTATACTTGCCAACATTTTATTCTTTTGGGCACGATGCACTTACAATTACTACTCACACACATTACATTCCTTTCCGTGTGTATGCATGAGTGTGTATATATATGTAATATATCATCTAGTGTTTACTACTTTTTCTATGCATGTATGTATGCACGTATTTATGTATCCATTTATTCCACTCACACGAACAAGCAAAGGCTTGCTTTTTGATTCCCTTTTCCCTCTCTCTCTCTCTCTAGTAATCAACGAGACTGCCGTACACCTGTGTGTTATACGTTTTGCTCTATCCTTTTAATATGCGTGTATAGCTAATTTAAACTACATAGTATGAAATAGATGGATAGAATTTATACACTGATGAGGAGAGAACAATAATGCAAAAGACGAATGCTTCATGATTTGATGCATACATGTAGGCTATATAAATACACTAATACTATAATATTATCTCAAAATGTGTTATATTTTCCTCCATATAAAGTCATGCTACAGATACGAATGTCCTAAGTATGTCTCTATATATCTTTTGTATGCATATATATCTGTATGTATGTCATTCCCTCTGCATCCGCCACTTGCTTTTTGGTATCCTCTCGGTTATATTTGCATGTATTCAATTATTATATTTCACATCCGTGCACTCGCTGTTTGGATTGAATCAGGAGGAACTGTTGTTATACTTACATTATGTCTTTCTTCTATTAGAGACTAGACTACTCCACGTTATTTTTCCTTGGTTGAGACCATCAAACTGCAGTCGTATATAGTAGTAACTCAAATTTACAAACGAACCTACAAAGCTCTCTATCTATCTCTCTATTTCTTTCTTTCTTTCTCGCCATCCCTGACTCTTGCTATCTATTTTAACAGTGTCGTTCCCTTACATACTATATATCTCAAAGTTCTTGGGGTATTACATTGTTGACTATGATGTTCTGATTTTGACTTCTTTTTTTACCTTTCTACTGCTGTTTTTGCTGCTGCTGCTGTTGTTGTTGTTATTCCTTTTCCCGTCATTTTATTTTAAGGAGATCTTGAATATTACATTTGCACAACAATCAAGTGATACGGGAATAGTGTCAGTGTTGTTTTATATATATTATTTATATAACATTGAATTGATACATATTGAACAGCGAAAGAAAGAAACCAATAGATGTAAAAGAAGAGTGTGTGTATATTTTTATGTATATGAGAGAGTACGTTTTCGTCTAATTCGTTTTGTTTTTTTTATACGGTTTTCGTTATTGTGTACTTATTATTTGTGTCTGTTTTTTTTTTTGTTTTCGCTGTTTTCGTTACCTTCATTCGTGTGTGTATTCGTTTGATATTCGTCATCCTCATAGTTCCTTTGATTGTTGTGATTGTTGTTAAATTGTTATAGTCTTCAGTTTCGTTTATTATCGGCTTTGTTATACGAACTCCTGTTTTTGTGTGTATCGTTTATTTATTTCTGTTGCTTTGTTATTACGATATTATGTTTCTGTATTAATGAAATTCCAACAAAAACATCCATGTGAGACGAAAAGAGTAAACGGAGGATTATAATACATT
Source organism: Sminthurinus bimaculatus (assembly GCA_034698285.1). Classification (NCBI taxonomy): domain Eukaryota; kingdom Metazoa; phylum Arthropoda; class Collembola; order Symphypleona; family Katiannidae; genus Sminthurinus; species Sminthurinus bimaculatus. The sequence continues at coordinate 17,362 of JAQIVE010001853.1, read as the reverse complement.
TATAGGAAAACGTTTACCTCCTTTCTATAGAAAAAAGTTAATGATAATGTTACACATTTTTCTTAAGAAGAGAGTAAAATAAATAAATAAGTAAGGGAGGAATTTACAGAGTGAGACAGAAAGAGAGAAAAAAGAAACAAAACATACACACACACACACACACATACACATAGGACACAGGAAAGAATCCTAATTTTCTAATCTCAATGGGCTGGGTTCAACGAAAGGATTTAAAGTGTGGAGACAAAAATTGCGTACCCTAGAATTTGTTGGTGTCTATAAACTATAGGCGTTTTGGTATACATGTAAATAATATATAATTTCTGGGACCCTGGTTGGTTTCATCGCCAAAAAAGAAACAAAAGAATGAAGTACATATTCCTACTTGGACTTGAAATGAAATGAAATGACTAGACTTCCACTACAATAGTCCCGTTGATACAAATGTAGTAGTACAAAATGATATTTGTCAGCGTTTGCTGTTCTTTAAACTGCTGTTAGTTCAAGTTAGATATAATAATATATGTGTTTTTTGTATGTTTTTTTTTTGTGGTTGAGTAAAAATGAGTGAAAGTTTCATGTGGATTTTTTTCCAACATCTTTCGTGTGATTTCAGATTTTTCTTTTGAGCATAATATATTATAATGCGCATACAAATGTGTATGAATATATGCTCTAGTGCTACATTATTATCGTTGTTATTATGTACGCGGTGCACTAAATAGGGTTGTTTTTATTTTAGTGTGTGTGTATACTAATTTTCTTGTTTCTCTCCGTGTATTCTGTCACTCATTTTGTTGTCTTCTTGTTTTCTATTTCAACTTGACTGTATACAGTGTATTTTTTGTATTAGGTTGTGTGTGTATGTTCTTGTTGTTATGTCTGTGTTAACTAACTTGCTTACTTTGATGCTTGTGTGTGCGATGATTTGAATTTTTGAAAAGTAAGAAATATTATTATTAGTCAACCATAAAAACCAGTTACTTTAAAATTCCTCCCTGTGAATTTCGAGTCTCTCTATTTGAAATTCAAAAGTGAAGCAGTTTATAATTTTATTTGTCATGTTATCTCGTCTGGACACTTGAATGTTGGTATTTAAGATACATAAAATAAGTTCTCCACATGTGTGTTTGTGTGTGTTAACATAGATAATTATCACAGTGTTATTGTTATAAAATGTTAATAGAAAAATCTGCACCAATTCTGGACGAGGTAGCAGAAGAGGAAGGAGCTAGAGAAAAAGACGATATGAGGGACTATAGAGAAAATGGAGAAGAGAGTATATTGGAATATGGACCGGGTATTGTGAGGAAGTTGAGGTCAAGATATCAAAGCCTAGCCTTACGCCAAAGTGTAGGACGACCAATATTACGGAGATCAACTAGTTTAGAAAACTGCCTTGACTCAGTGTCTTCCGAACAGTTATCATCAGACTCTCCCAGTCCAGTGCCTTATTATGAAGAAGACGAAGTTGATGGTGATAATTCTCGTGGACGAAGTCGGAGACTGTTAGTTCGACAAGGTGGTATTGATCGAGAGCGAGAAAATATGACAGTCAATAATAATAAAAGTGGTAGTAATAATAGTAATATTAGTAACAATATTATTAACCGTGCACATGGAGTTCTACTTACAAATAATTCCAGTCGTAGTCGCCCAGCTTACTCCGATTATAATAGAAAGGACCGTATGAAAAGAGCCCGTTCCGTTGATGCCCTTCATCGACCAAATCGACACGATGAAGAAATGTTGGAAAAATTTAGAACTGTGGTTTCGCGTGAGTGCTAATTTATTATAATTTATTTTTATTTGTGTTTTTTTTTTTTCAATTAATTCATGTCATTTTAAGCATTAGCATTATTTTTTGTAGTCGATTTATTTCCTTGTTCCTTTTAAGTTTTTAATTAAAATGGGTATATTATAAGTATATGTTAGATGATTCTTCATGTTATAATAGATGTGTACAATGTTAGGATTATTCAAGTGCAAACTCATGAACACTATGTACTACGGAAAAAAAAATGAATAGCGCATGAACATCATCATTTGTTTGCAATATATTAGTATAATTACATAATAACATACGACATAATAATATTATTATGTAGAATGAAACTTTGTATGCTGACGTTTGTATATATGTGTTTTTTTTTTCTGCTTCCGTACAGCGAAAGAAGAAATCGTTATAATTGAGGTTTCAAAACCACGAGCTAATATTAGCTATGAGAGTAGTAATGTCAATAATTATCATAGCATTATTGACGATAAGTTCAATTCTCAACAGCAGCAGCACCTCTTTTCTCGCTCGTCATCCTCGTCAACTTTGAATAATAATCACAGCTACAGTGGCAACTCTAGTGAGATAAATCGCTCGCGAAGTGTTACATCACCTCATCCTGAGATTGAACAACACGAGTTACCTCCTCCTGACATAGTACGGGAGACAGCCAGAATTTTTGAAAAAAATCAAGATAACCAACAGCAACATTTAACCAGTCATAATAATGCTAATGGAAGTAATAATAACAATGGTGGTAATGTAGTGATTAATAATTTTAAAAAGGTTGGGCATGCTCTCCGTTTAAGCAAATCTTCGAGTGTTTCTCCAAGTTCGTCACCATTGCCCTCTCCAACCAGTAATAGTAATACGATTACGAACACGCCAATGATGAATGGGCAGGGTGTAATTGGTAATTCTTATCATAATCAGCACTTGACGGCTCAAGGATCAAATATTTCTACATCCACTACTACTGCAGCAGGGCATCAAAAGTTTAAACACGAATCATTCCAGAAGGATACAAAAAATTATATTGTGAATGGTGGTGTATCATCCTCGTTTCCTAAAAATACAAATACAACTACTACTACCACTTGCACTAATAACAAGTCGACTGCTTCTTCAAATAATAATAGTAGTGGTAGTAGTAATAGTAGTAATAATAATAGACAGGTTGGTGTGATTCGACCAACGATTACAGCCAATAATACAGTTATAACGACAACATCATTAGGAAAAGGAGTTGCGCCAAAAGCTCCAACTCCTATATCAACACATGGTGGAGAAAAGTCTGCTTCTGCTCCAGTTACAAATAAATTTAGTAATAACAACAGTAGCAATAAAGTATCTGCCATTGATGTTTCACCGATTTTACCATCATCGAATAGTGCAAGTTCAACTACTACTACGACTACTACTACTCCATCAAATAATAGATATTTTCATTCGAAAAAGCCACCATTGAGTCCAAAACCCCTTTTTACATCCTCTCCTAAAAATATTTTCCTTGTGAATAACAACAAGACTGGGAAAATGACTGAAAGTTCCAATTCTAGTAGCAATGGAAATGCTAAGTCACCAGAAGAGCCTTACGATGCCAGCAATGTGAATTTAAGTTTTGAAAACGATGATGATATGCGTAATGATGGTGCTGTTTCTGGCACCATTAATAGAGGCAAGTCTCCTCCAGTAATCGTTCAAAATCGTGGCCTTACTAATACTACTACTACTACTACTTCTAATAGTAATAATAATGGAAATAATTCTTCATCTTCAATCGTCAATAAACACATTCCAGAAAAACAAAAACCATGCGAAACTGAAGAAGAAACTGTGATGGAATTTCAACAGATTTCATTGAAACCCGTCGGCCTTGGAAAATTGAATGAACCACATTCCGAAGTCATTAAAACAAATAACGATAGTAATTCAAATAATACTAAAAATAAAATCCTTCCCAATCAAGTATCGAGTAGTAATAGTAAAAATAATAGTAGTAAAGTAATTAATAGTCAGACTACCAACACAAAGACCAATCATAGTAATAACAATTGTGAATCAAAGACTGAACAAAAAGACGAAAAATCCAATGCAAAAGGAAATTCCAAACAGCCAAGTTCATCATCATCATCAACTCTCATTCCAAATTCAAATTCCACTAATACTGTTGTGATAAAAACAAAAGCCAAGTCGGATAATAATAACACATCTGTAACTAAAAAAGAAGAAGTGCCGAAGCCCAAACAGACGACTGTTGATCAAACCTCTCAGTTAAGAGCTCATCAACAACAAAAAGTGGCTCAGCAATCAAATAATGCCAGTGGAACTATGGTTTTCAACTTTACCAATCGTCAAAAAGTACCAGACTACATTGAGGATGATGGTCTTCTTCTCACTTCAAGTCAGAGAAATCATATTACTTTGGGAGGAACTGTAACTGATGAATCCCAAGATGATGATACAGATGTTCATACTGGTTCCGAAAATGATCATGTTGATTCGAGATTAATTCAGTTTGAAGGAGCAAATATAATTATAAACGGAAGAAGCTCAATACAAAAGAAACCCAAGTCACAAAAGGTGAGTGTAACATATATAAATATATTATAGCATTCCTACATATAAATCTCTTTCTTTACAATATTATAATATATTATTGTTAAGTATTTAACACAGTACAAACAAACATATTAGCATTAAGGCCTCATAAGTAGTTGTAAATAGTTCATGCAGAAAATATTGTTCATAAACATGTATATAATGTGTAAACACGTGCAAATTTTAAACAGAACAGTATACACGTATTATTATAAGCTATATAATAATGTAATGATGGGAAGAATGTTATAACTGTACCTATAATACTATTTCTTCTTTTGTTTTGCGAACAAGATATAATATATATGATTGTTTTTTGTACCGTTTATACACGCATGTGAATTTTTTTTAATTCTCTCTTGACTTTGTTTCTAGCAAGTGTAGTAAATTAATTCCATTTTAATTCCGTTTTAACCCTTTTTCTTCCTTCAATTACATTACACTTTATAAGTACATACGTTCTGGTTCGTTCAGACATACTACTTACTACTTACCATGAGGAAACCCCAATAATAAAATTCTTGTTTTCAATTTCTTTCGTGGTTTTACAGCTAAACATTTCTTTCAACGAGGATATTACTGCAACATTTGAGTAAGTTTACGTATATATTTGAATTGCTATAATAATACTATGTACACAATATTTTTTAAGTGCTATTGTTATTTATTCATATCATATTTCGTTTGCCATTTAATTCATCGTAGAGAATATATGTATATATACATACTTTTAAATGTGTGTAGAAAAAGAAACGTTTAAACAGTAATGAATAATTATCAGCAAGAGAATCTTTTAGCTTATTACTTATTAATACATTATATTTGTACATTTGAAGGCGTGCTAATTTTTGATTTCTTTATGATCTACTGTAGGTATCCATCAGAAGCTTCTGTCTTGGGTGATGATACTGATAGCACGGACACTCCTCTAGGTCACAAAACGCCAAACATACTCAACAATTCTGGAAGTAAGTTTATAATTTATGATTTATTATCGTAATAATGGTTTTGAACACTGGTTATTTGGTTACAAGAAAAAGGTATGCCTTTTCCTTATGACGAAATATCCTCTGCGGGTTTGAAAAAAAAGGGAATTTATCCTATTGATTTCATTTTTATTCCCTTCACATCCTGCTAGTTAGACTCTTGCTGGTTTGAATTGAAGATTAAAGTATTTTGCTCATTGTGTATTGTCTTTTGTATTATTTGTCTTTATATCTTGTATTTATTATTATAATATGTATTACATGTATGTATATTTATTATGTTACGAATATATGTTTGATGCAAAAAAAAATAATCTACGTAAATGAACTGGCTTGGGTTTTATTTTTTAAAACAGTGTAGTAAGGTTTACGAGTTCTAAAACAATTCGATGTAAGATGTTCGTTGTGAACTTCACAAAAATGAGTACACGCCATTCTAAGAATGCTCTTCGAATTTCAAATAAACGTCAAAAGGATGGTTTGTGGCAATTTATTGGGAATTAAACTGTGAGGAATCTCAAACAAATTTTGGATATTGTCAAATTTTTGAAAACCTTTTAAAAATCAGTTATGGGTAGAATTTTTAACATATGAATATTCCTCATTGAGGATCCCGCATGTCGAGTCCTGCCCTCATGTACGCTGTTACTTTTTCACAAACGGTCCAAGTGAGTTCTAGTTATAAAAACTGGCTTTTGATGGAGGTACACAAAAATGCTCAAAAATTGAGAATATCTAAAAACTAGTAGATAAGACTCGCCACTCGCCATCCTGAGCATTTGTCGTACATTATTCGCTATTATAAAAACTGGATTAATAAAATTCATTTTCCCCAGTATCACAAGTCATAATGAAATTCAAAAACCGATTTTACTTTGAGTGGGGGGGGGGGGGATTAATTTGTACACTTACGGCATTTCTGATGAGCTATCCCAGCATTATTTATTTATGTCAACTCTCACTAGTAAAAATTATTTCAATGATATCAATGTTAAATTATTAACATTTTTTTATCCTAATTTATATTTTAGCCGGTCTTGGATCCTACACACCAAGTAAAATGGGGTCAGATGGATCATCATATCAACTCGGAAACTTTAACAACCGCCCTGCGGAAACCAAGAAACAGTCATCTTTGGAATCCAATAAGAAGACACAACAGGACAACAATGAACTCATTGAGGATTATTTACAGTTCAAGCCTGACTCTGGCTCAACTACATGGAGTAATGAAATCGGAGCTGATATCCTGTTTTAATGTATGTAAATAATTTAATTTAAAAGAACGGAAAACAAAAAGGAAAATGAAACCCGCAAGTGAATAATAGATTTATAAGTAGATAAAATACAATACGCAAATTAAAACGATGAAGTTGCGGATCTATCGATACATACGACTTATCCTTTGAAGTAGTTATTTAAGATTTAAGAATAGTAGTAAGCATACACTTATGCGAAAAAAATGCCTTATCGTAATCAAAAAAATAAAAGCAAACAGTGTTGTACTATAACCTTAATGATGTTGAATGATGACGAACATTTCATTACTAGGTATAAAAATATTTCGACGATTACTTGAGGATTATTGTCTCTAAGTATTTTATTACACATTGATGTATAACGCGAAATGGATAAAAAAAACATTATTGAGGGTACGCAGACATTAAAATTGACAGGTATTTCTAATAATAATGGACATTTGTGTGTTATACTTTGAGAAAATTTTGCTTACAAATTATAAGTGGATTGATAGCATGTTACATACCTGTAAGTACCTATAATATGCTATGAAAGAGTGAAAAAACTTTTTTTTTACTGTACTGTAAACAAAAGTTTAAAAAGAAGAATGTTTATAAAACAAAGGCGCTACTGTTAACAATAGAGGAAAAAAGAACACTGCGAAAAAAAAGATATTTCTGTAAGCTTTAGACATTTGATAAAAATGAAGTATTAGATTATTTATTATGAAGTAATGCTTTAAATCTAAATTATTAACTATGCTATTGCATGTAATAATAATCATATACATTGTAAACTTGGCCTCATTTTTGCTGTACAATTTTAGCAGCATGATGACCAATTCATGTATTTAGATGACAATCAACTGTTCCGTTTTTACTATTATTATGTTATTATTGTAACTCGGTCGATTTATCATAAATATATACATTATTTATCTTTATAGCTCATGCCATTTTTTCTCGATGTGTATAGTTAATACTGTTCTGTATTCAAGTGTACAATATTATATTATGTTGTGTACATTATAATTATGTTGATAATAGTTTTACAAGAATATAATGAGACGTTCTTTTTTCAGGAAATATTTGGTATCATTTTAATAATAGAAGTATTTATTCACCTCTTTATAACGTTGAAATTTTTTTACAAATATAAATATTATGTGGACATTGGACATCATGATATATGATATATAATATTGCCTATAATGATGTATTAAAGAAAAGCCTTAAAGCCTTGAAAAGTTGTATTTTACAGAAATAATTTTGAAATTGATTAGGATGGAATGAATTTGATAATAACTTATTCACTAAAGAACATATTATAATAGTTTTTCAATATAAAGTTACATAATAAGTTACTTTAACTATTTCGTTATAATAGATACTTAAACAAAGATAAACATTGCAAATACGAAAATTTTGCATGATCGATATTTACTAAACTTAAAAAACTGAAATTAAAAACTTGAGAGCGTGAAAGAAAATGATAGAGAGAGAGAGAGAAAACAAGATTTATTGAAATACTATTAATGGTAACGATAAAACTATTATTATTTAATTTAAATTAATTGAAAAATGACCAAAATATATATAACTTGTTTTGTGTATGTATAATTAATGCAATTATCGCTTTCGATTAACCATATTATACACTATTATTATACATATAAGTAAATACAATATTGTTACAATATACTTACAACCTATACTAAAAACAATAATGTATAAGAAGGGTAATAATTCTTATTATTGATAGTAAAATCTTCTCTACATCCATTGCCATGAATTTCCAACAAAATAAACAGCACGTCTTGTTAATATAATGCATGCATACTGCATATTTGTTTTTGAGTTACATATCATGAATTCATCCGAGCATCTTTTCGAGGGGAAACGATACATTAGCGTCTACTGTTTACAATAAAATATGTATGTATGTAAGTAGGTCAATATAGAACATAGATTTGCAATTTATAATATAGTACACAGTGCACAATTCTTAGAATTTTAGTACCACAGTTGGGTTTTTACACTAAAAACGTTTGCACCTGTTTACATCAAGAAACACATAAAGTTATTTACTTACAGTATCTAACGAAAAACATTTTTTGACCAAGACAATCAGTTTAAACAAATCGAAATCAAGTTTCATACTAGTTTCATACGAAAACCTAATGAACGTTAGCGTAGAAAGCTACGGAGCACGGAACACAAAAGTCCCAGCTTTGATTTTTCAAAACTCAACTTCAATTTGTCTTTGAAGGTTAGTTTTTTCTGCATTCGAGTGGCAATTTATGATGTACAATGTACAGGCATAACATTTTACTAATGAACGAAATTTCAATTCAAGTCGAAAGATTTTTGTGTCAGTTTTACGTGTGTGTGGTAGTAAACAAAAAATCGTTTCAAAACAGTTTTTTTCAAAAAATATCCCTTGTATTCGGTAAAATCTATGTATGTAGGCAAATAAAATAGCATCAGAATCATACACTTACTAGCTACTACATGAATGTAAAAGTTATATTCCTAAGAGGATATATCAATAATAAACGTATTAATATCCTTTGTTATATTCAACACATATGTGCGAGTTTTTCTTAAAAGTAGGAGTAATTGGCAATACATTAGCTTAAAAAACTTAAATATGTGACATACTATGGATTGCAGCTTGAATAATATTCTTCTTCTAAATCATATAGATCAGCAGCCATATCATCCCTTAATGTCATTAATTTTCTATCAGCCTCAACTTGTTTGGTTTTAAAAAGGCGGCTTTGGTTATCGATGGCTTCATTAACTGAGGGAAAGTCGTTGAGTATTAAATATTGCTTTATATCTGCTACTAATTTCATTAACGATTCTCCTGCTCTAACCTAGAGAAACAGCAAACATTACATAAAAATATTAGAAAAATCACACGGTACATCATCTCAGTACAAGACGAATAGACTACCAAACAACAATTCGTGCAGTTCATAATTGTAACCGAATACCACAATAAAATATACGAAAACATTTTTTATGTATATTTATATAGCTACCAACCATATTTGCAGCCCGCACAGTCATTTCAAAATGATCTTCATCAGATTGTGTAGCTCTTGTCACTTGTCCCTCTGGCTCAATTAATGCTAGTTTGATGATTTCTGGTACATAGAAACAAAGTAAAAATAATAATAGTTTAAGATTTTAAGATAGATACACACATAATACTAGGATGTAGAGTAGGGAAAAGGTTTTAGTGTCATTGCTAAAGTAAGATTATTTTTTTGTACCTGCGAAATTGTCTACAATGGACTTAACATTATCCTTTAGCCGTTTATTGTATGCTTTCAGTAAGGCCTCTTTACCTATTCACAAACGATGAGGTATAAGAAACAAGGCGTATTACATACTTGGAATATACTTTTATTGAACCATGTATTTATTTTATACATGCATATTTTTAGTTTTTATGTATAATAATATATTACATATACTTAAGTAATGTATGTATAATCAGTAATCAACGTTCAGGATCGTTTTTTTTCTCACCTTGTGGCATACCCCTGGACGGACCAGCTGTACTTTGACCAGAAGCCATAGTTACGCTATCTTTTCTATTTTCTGAAAACCAGTGCAAATGTCTATTTATTTAATATTATTTAACCAACAGTGTAAAGTGTAAAAAAAAATAAAAATATTAATCATACTTTTATTTCCAAGATTGGAAAGATCTTTTATCTTTAATGCACGGACACAGTTATGATTTCGTTGTGGTCGATGATGTTTGTAGAGCTTTGGCGATTTGTGACAATAATTGTCGAATGTTCATAAGTAAGTTAACTAACTGTTAACTATTAACTATGAACTGTTTCATCGGTTCTGTCTGAATCTGAAACTCTGCAATTCTGACTGACTCCTAATTCAAAGCGGGATTATGGCGCTGATTCAAGGAAAAATGAATTTACCACGAAACTGTTTTAAAAAAATCTACTGTGCACTAAGCACTAAGCACCAGATAAGTATTCTTTAATCTTTAATAACTCCTTATCTGGTCACTTTAAGCACATTGTTCATTGTTCACATTCATTCATAAGTAAGTATCTACTTTTTAGGTACTTAAATTATAAATTCTATATACTTAAATTATTTAACCATCATTTAATTTAAATAGATGAGTACTGATACGTTTTGTAGCCTATTTCATAGCAATGGTGTGTTGATAAAAGCCTTGGTGGTTTGAGCTGAAATTTACATTTTCTTGTTATGCTATACGTATCCCGGAATAAAAGGTAAATAAAAGGTACAGTTTGGTTTTTCATGTTGTAAAACTTATTATTACTTTGTACTTATTTATAAACTTTGTAGCACAGTTAGTTTAACTATATTACGATTTGCCTATTGAACTATGCACTTTATTTGCACTACAGGCTTGGGAATCATGTCTTCAATCAGAGAAATATTTGCTAGTGGTCCAGAATTTTGTAACTTATGTGGATCCATTTTACCCATCGTCACAGGAAATGTTACAAATAGTAAATGCTCAGCATGTTCTGCACCTGTAATTCGAAAACCACGTATGGTCATTTAAATTACATATTTTAGCTGTAACCTAAATACATTATACATTATACATATTTGACACTAAACCCATATTCATATTTATGTATTACCCTTTAAAACCAGATGTTTTAAAATTAATCTCGGTGTCTTTGAATTTGATTACAGATGAAGATGAAGAAGGAGGGATTATAGAATCAGTATCGTATGTCGTTCATTTTAATGATCGAAATCATTACAGCAAACAGAAGGAAACAGGGGGAAAGCGTAGAAAAAGTAACATTTTTAGATATTTATTACTTGCTAAATTACTTTTACAAATTATTTTTGATATCCCCAGAGTTTTTCTTGCATACTGTGCATCAATATTATTAAATATTAGGTATATCATATGAATGGCTTATATTTTGTACCTAAATTTTGTGCGTACATTTTGTGTTTCTATGCTATTAGAGAAAAAAATGGTTGATGGCCCTTTAGTTACAAGAGATTGTAAGCAGTGTGGCAATACAAAAATGTCGTATTCGACTCTCCAGTTGAGATCTGCAGATGAGGGTCAGACTGTTTTCTTTACATGTACAAAGTGCCAGTAAGTTGATAAGCTGAATTATCACTGTCTTTAATTCAAACATCACATGCAATAAAATCAATGACCAATTCTACATTCTACGTGCTTTCTAAATATGATAATATTTTTGTTCCTGTATTTCAGGTTTAAAGAGTCGGAAAATTCGTGATCCATCGCAGGGTTGTTTTCAGTTATTTGACAGTTCAGATATTGGATACACTATTTTTACGTTTACACTATTGATAATTTGTCACTCACTGTAGACACAGTACTGTGACAGTTTGTAACTTGATTTCTGCAATAGCCTAATAATCACAGGTTATAACGTGATAACTTTGTTGCATCTTTCGCACACTTTCAAAATACATATTGATTGTATTTCCAACTTTCTCCTTGTTTTTTTTTTTTGAGACTATGTAAGTGAGAGAGATTCCAATATTAAATTTATATGACTTCGACATTACAATAACATGTGTTATTAAAATATTATGCATAGTATATGTTATGAAGTTATACAATGTGAATAAAATGCAGGTTATTTGGAAATCATGATTACATACATAATACATAGGATATGATGCGAGATCCGCATTCTGTTAATTGCATTCAAAGAGTTTGTTGCTGTATCATGGAGCATCAATTTAATATGTACATTAAATATTAGAAACATTTAAATTATAAATTATAATCATAATATAATCGTAACATAATAACATGCACGTAACATTACGTTATTTAGTTTTACATTGTTATTACTATTATTGCATTTCAAAATTACAAAAACAGGTTTTTTCTTATTCCTTATTTGCATTTGAACTTTGAATGACTATTATACTATGCATAACAGGGTAAACATCCACCGATGGTAGGGTATATAATTGAATACATTTCAGAGCTAAACGTAAACGTAAGCACTTAACAATGCTACATAAATACAAAATACATAATAATATATTTAATAAGATACTTTTTCATGCATGTATTCCTATACATAATGTTTTTTCGTAATTTTTTTGTTATATCAACAATTCTTTCAAATAAACCATCGAAAAAAGGTATACACTTTTAAAATCAGTAAAAGCTTGTTGATTTGACATATTATAAGGTAGTTTACCTATATTTTGTAGGTTATTTGTCGTATAAATATTTTCATTCTTTTATCAGTCTCGGTTTAATTCCATTTTTTAACATTATGAAATGAAAGTATTTATATTAGATTTATTAGCATCGTGCTGAAAAAACCATTGTAAAAGCTACAAGAAGGATACTGCAAGCATTAAATTGTATACTGCATATACCGTATACATAATGTTATAACTTATAACAGTAAGCTAATTAATCATAAATCAACCAATAAAAGGATTGATTTTTAAAAGAATTACTTTCATTTACTTACACACACATTATACTCCAGCCTTTCGTACAAATATTTTTGACAATGATAGAGCAAAGAAAGTATAAAATATACATCTATTTGAAAATTAATGATAAAGTATAAACTTGTTTTGATTACCTACTATCCAGCATTTTTTCATGCAGCGTTTATATAAAAAAATATGTCGTAATACCTCTTCAAAAGTTTGTTGAAGAAAATGAATAAATATTATAATATGTTATAACAGACTGGCACATAGAATTTGATAAAAAATTCATACAAAAAACATATGTGTACGTACATATTGTTGTTATATTCTACTTCTGATCTACTTTTATATATCTGTAGGATATCAGTAGGATGAAATTATGATAATTTCTTTTCTGCAGAATATTCTACTCTATAAGAAAAAAACAATTAGTACTAAGCCATACCATGCGTGCTAAATTATGTAAACCACATCTCTACATAATTAAGGTAAAGTAGGTAAAATGCATTTAGTACTGCAAAAGAGAGGGTATAGATTTTCTAACCTACAAATAAGTTGACACAAATTCGTTTTCAGTAAAATATAACCACTATAAATAAATACATTTTCGATAAGTACATATACATTAAAGTGTCACCACCGACAGTTGCCGTTAACAGAAAATCCCGCACTGCTATAGGGAAGGATCCACCCACTCCGTGGCAACCGTTAAAGAGACGGTGAGATTACAACTTGGTAAAAAGGAGGTGACTCTCAAGGGGTAATCACATTGGTTGTTAAAACTGAAATTTATCAAATTTTACATTCATAATAGATTAGTCATTCAGGTAAATTAATTTTACCGTGCCTTATCTGAACTACGGAAATGTAGGTCACACAAATAAATAAATAATATGTATGTGCGTTACATATACATACTGGTTAAAAGTGTTACTACATAGCAAAACATTCACACCTTATTTGTTTATAATCTGCTCAACATAATTACTATATAATGCCTATATTTGGTACCGAATAAAATATCATACTACGTATAATACATTACTAAGCAATTGTCATAAGTAAATAGTAAATGTAACAATACCATTGTTTTAAAATCGTCTCCTGCCTTGATTTCTTGAGTAGGGCTTACTTCTCATGTGATTACTTCGTATTCTAGAAGAGTGCGAATCATGGTGATAATTTGCCGATTTTGAAGCATATGGATAATTTTGAACAACTTGTGATGTCACACTGGCGTGAGAGCTGGCTAAATTAAAATTACTATTTTGATCCTTTTCTCGCTCCATAGCTCTCAGTTTTGCTTCTATTGCGCTGATGGTCCTTTCTTTGCTTACTGTTATGTCAGCCGGTTCCGGTTTCATGCCCAATGCAGGTAATTTTTTTCGCAGCCTTTCATCTTCATCCTAAAATTTGATTTGATTTGAAAAGATTATATTTAATACGACAGCAGCATACTGTTTATGTCATCAAAGCATATTCTTAACCAGTATAATACAAAAAGCGGGTCATTAATTTTATGGAAATTATAGGTATAAATGGTAAATGTTTTCAAATTTGATTCTAGACTTACTGTGTATGCAAATGTCGCATTGTGTGCCCATCGAACTGATATTGTACGATCAATCACTCTTTTACCATTGAGATTGTCCAAGCAATCTAGAGGAAGTTAATACAGAAAATCTTATTTCTTTATTCCAACAAAAAAGGGAGAGTTTAATTATACATTTACTATTTACTATTAAAAATTAAAAGTTAATGATATTGGTTTGTCTAGCACAAACTTTGAGCCCCTTCTGTTGTTTTAAACGTCACAAATGCATATCCGCGAGGCAAGCCTAAAATTTACAAAATTAACGGGCAAAAATGATTACATTTCCATACGATTTTCCTGTCCCTTCATTTAATTTATTTATTACTTGTGAATATTATTTTTTGATACGAAATCTATTACACACATCAAAGAAAACTACATGAATAGAACATATTTGCACGAGTTGATATGAAAATTTGATCAAGCTTTGGTGTACCTGCGTAACGCTATTAATTACCTGCGTTTGGTCCAGTTCGGTGGAAGAGAAAGTCGAAATTTTCGATGGGCCCGAATCGTTGTATTATTTTTAATAGTTGAAACCCATAATTTAATTTAAAAAACAGCAATAAATTATTTTGTCCAGTTTTTCATTTAAAAAAACTATCATAATATTTACAATGAAAAGCTATTGAATCGAAAATGGAGTTCTTTATTATAATACATGATACAATGCTTTATCTTTATGTTAATAACAATAGCATTGATAGTCAAACAGTAACAAATAACAAAGATCAAACTAATCGAAAATAAAAATGCATATACATTTAATCAATAAAATGAAGATGTATTCTTATATTCTATACTTACTCAGTCAATTTCGGATCCAAATTTCCGACCCATAGTCGAAGATCTTCAGTATTCTTGTCATCACTTGATAATGATGATGTTGTTGTTGTTGAAGGTAAAGTTGACGTTGTGGGTGATTTAATATCCTGTTTTGTTGCCGTTGTTGCTATTGTTGTAATAGTGACTTCATTATTGGCACTTGTACCTGGCGATGAAGCCATAGTTTCAGCTGTCTTTCCAAAATCCACAACGGACTTTGAAAATTTTATTTCTGCTATAACACACAAATAGGGTAAAACACAAAATATAAACGAATTAGAATTGACGAATGAAAATATAAAATGATGGTCCTTTAATATGGAAAGGAAACATGCTATACACTATACACTATTATTGCAAATTATTGATATCAATGGATATAGTAATTAAACGAACTTTAAAATGTCGATACCTAATAAATTTAAGTAATAATTACCATTTAAAATACTTTTAATGTATATCTAGTTAAATAATATAATTTATAGTTGTTATTATAAAAATTCTAACTGTTGATTAATTAGACTATTTATTTCAATTTTAGACAATATTTGTTACGTCGTAACAAAATTTGATTAGTAAGAGAGTAATTTTTCAGATTTGGAAGTAATTTGCCAATTTAAGTTTTAATTTGAACAATATTTTGTTACCTCCTTCATCTAAACTTTCCAAAAGCAGACTGTGTATCCCCTTCAAAATTTGTCGAAATGAACTTTCTACTTAAGATGAAGCTGATATTAGACTGACGATGAGCACCTTGGTCTTCGTCTTGTCTAACTGATAATGATAATAATAAGTAAACTAATGCTAAGTGTCACTCACAGAGCCCTAAATATGTGGAATTTTAGGACATGAAGCAAAAGGAGAGATGGTTTGATTCTGTGTGTGAAAGAATGAGAGAGTTTGATCAAGCTGGATCGCACGGTTAGCAGTCTGCAGGTTTTAAAGCTTCAAGAGTTGCTTTGTAGCAGTCGTACCTAACATTTCACATCTAACAGGTTGCAAATGAAAATCGGCACTAATTGTCTAATAATTGTAAATAATACTTTTACTAGTGACTAATGATGATACGAAGTAAGAGTACACAACACACAGCTAAAGCGTCTTTAAAACGGCAGTTCAAGAACAGACGAGTATAGTCTTCTTAATAATAATGTGTAGTAAGAAAAACCTCATAAAATACGTTCATAGAAAGGCTTAAGTGGCAGGTCAGGGGTCAGGGCACGCCAACAACAACGAGCGACCTACTCAGTTAACAGAATGTACAGATTATCGATCATCAGCATATCATCAGATAGATAACTTAGATGTGAACCGCGCTAGCAAGGATTGTGACTCTGTTATGGACACCAAGCGATCGATAAATAAATATGACCCACCCGATCTTACGGTGAGAAGTGATTAAGTATTGCCCGAAAAATGTTATAAAATATTTAAACTTTCCAATTGTAGAAAATTACCGTACATATACGTCGCACATTAAAAACGCTCAATAGAATGAAATTCGGAAAACAGGGATTTGGAAGGTATTGAGACGAGAAACGATATTTTTTTGACCTTTGACCTAAGCAACGTTTAAGTGTAGGAATACCGTCATAAAGCATGGAAAACATCAAGGTACCTACATTTAAGCGTTCGAGTCTGCTGTCTGCTAATGCAACGATTTTGTTTGACATCCCTCATATCTTGTTTTTCTGGCAATATAGAATATCAGATAGAGTATAATAAAAGCATGCAAAGCAGAATAATTGTGCATGACGGCCACAAAAACATGTAGCCATATGCTATGCACTGTGCACCAAACGCTTTTAATATATCGAGGGTGAATAAACACAAATGAACATAATGCACTTGGAGCGGAATG
>JAQIVE010001852.1:0-22577 GCA_034698285.1 Sminthurinus bimaculatus | reverse complement strand
AAAGTGCAAGAAAAAAATAGAATAAATAATATTGTAGCCTTGCATTGATCTGTACAATACCATTCGTGGATTATATTCTACATAGTATCCTTCAGTCACTTTTCATAAACATGAAGAAATATTTACCATTAAGCTGGATTCTCAACTATACATAACATAAAAAAACAACTTGATTTTGAATTTCATTCCTACTTATTCCAAATCTATAGACGTATTTTGATTTAAATTAGTCAAAAATCAAGTTGGATTAAAATGTACACATACATATCTATCAATGGCTGATTATATTTCCCTGGAGCATGAGGCAGTGTTTTGCTCGCCTCCTTCGCCAAACTGTGTACCAACGTGCTTTACTATAGGAAATAAAAAACAACTAAAAAAAACTCTCCGGTGCGATTCAAAATATTCTCAACGTGAAATGTACAAGCATGAAAGTAAGTCAGTCAGTGTATACTTGATAGTCCAAATTATGAAGCATTATGCATCATTATGAAGATTCAAGAACTCAATAAAACTGCTATACGAATGGGGGGACTCGTTTCCTTTTTTTGTATAATAATAATAATAACGTATCATACACATATAACGAAATGACTTTGAGGAATGAGTTGTAGATGCATACTGTGCATTGCACAGGGTATGTATGTATGTCTGTAAGAGATTGATAATAATGATAATGTGAATATGCATATTTGTGGGTATTATCACGTTATTTCATTGACTAGTTGGATGCACTCATTCATACTTGTTCTTCTTCTTCTTATTTCCTTTTAGCCCCCGACAGTACGTCATACTGCCCTGTCCATATAGTAAATAAACACACTCGTACATAATATACATATCCCTGACACATGATAAGCACCACATTCCTGCCTCAAGAGTCAGAGAACATCTCTTTTCCACAGCAGTTGATAGTATGTATTAAATTTATGTATGTATGATGTATAACACATAAAGCATGGTAGATTCACAAATTTCCGTAATAGTAGTATACAGAGAGATAAAAAACCACCACCACCATTATCATCTTGGCTATATACTCTCGAAGAAGCCCTTTAATCTTGATAACTTGCTTGAATGCAACTCGCGAAAAGAAAAAGAAGCGTAAAATTCCCAAAGAACAGTTAAGAATAAGTCATGAACTCGAGTTAGAGGGTAGAGCGAGAGAAAGAGAGAGAGAGAGAGAGAGAGAGACGGATTGCCAGCGATGTACTTTTCCTCCCCCTTCTCCTCTTTTTTCTTCGTCGTCTTTTTAACACAGACAATGAATGCATCCACTCACTCGAGACGACAACCAAAGAATGAGAAAACTATTGTTGCTATTATGTGTACTATAAATGACAGACTGAAAAAACTCACTCTAGGTTTGCCTCCGCATACTCCATTCACCATCCATACACCATACACTAACACGTAGTGTATGTTCACATACCTACAAAACCAAGATGTTGATGATAATGATAATTATAATACAAGTTTCATCTTCGATGAGGACTAAGAAGCAGGCTCTATTAGAACAGATCGGTAGAGAAAAGCAATCAGGAAAGGCGGAAGGGGGTACGCTTTGGCAAAGATATATAATTAAAACCATCGCCATGCAGCGATTCAAATATTGAGACTATATAATCATGTATATATATATATAATATGCTCAATATATTTTGCACATACTAAACAACTAAATAGCTAATGATAAAACGATTGTCTTTTCTTACTATGTATGTATGTTGCTGTTTGTCTTCCTTTAGTAATTGTAATTACAACAACATAATATATTATTAGACACATGTATCATATATATTGTATTCTTTTGACCGCTAATAGATTTACCGGTCATATTTCTCATCAAGTAAAAGTGTACATAAGTAAGTAGACTATAGATCTAGAGACACGAATAATCTAAAAATATATTATACTCTCTGGTATCATCATCATTTTCTTTTCTCCTTCTCTTCCTATCCCCTAGACTCCTTGTATCATATTATATATATACGCACTCCACTCCTATGTATGTATGTACAATGCGCATGTATCTACGAAAAAGTGTAGAGATAAATAATATTACTGTATAAAACGTGCCGAAAGGATCAATTGTCGGAAATACACAATATGATGCATATTTTATTCAACCTGCATATGTAGTATTCTATTCTCTTCACCCCTTATCATACTTGCAAATAAGTGCTCAGCATGATCTCAAGAGACTACTTTAATCATTGTTTTATCATCCTGCTTGAAATTGAGAAAGGCGAAAATTATTATTAGTGATAAACCATGGTAAACAAAACAAAACGCCGATATTGTATTGGGTATTGAAAAAAAGTAAAACTAGAAAAGGATTTCATTTGTCCCTTTTCGCTCGTAAAAAAACCGTTGGATTGCATCACATGCATCTAAATTCTAAGCCAAATCGGAGATGGAAGGAGTTCAAATAAAATTCATAGATAAGTAGCCGAGCCGGATGGTGTTCATTTCATTCTAATATAGTTGACTACGCTCGAATCTTTCATCCCGCGAGAACGATTTGAAAATTAGCATTAAAACTGAGGACAGTGACTAAAGACCTAGACTTGACGAAATATATATCTAAAAGCACATGCACGAGTTTCTTGTCTTGTTTTTTCCCCAAGGGTGAGAATGAGCGTAGGATGAACTAGAAGACATCATGAAGGCACATGTATTTCAGATCTTACTTAGAGACAAAAAGACACATGGAAATGTTTGAGACTGGAAACAAATCAAGTGTGTGCCTAGACGAACCGGCAAACACACAAAACCGTTTCATGCTGCTAACTACCAACTACTTTTATGCATCGCAATCGTGAAGAGTACAGTATATTATATAGATATCTATAGCATGAAACCATCTTCAAACCATCTTTCTATGGCCCCTCTGTTTACTTTCCACGGTGTTTGAAACCTGTTTGGTAAATCCCCGGGATTCCCGAACGTGTCTTTTCACTTTCTATATATAAAATACCATAATAATATACTCATACACAGTAGACAAGACGATTCCAGGACCCAGTTAGATTCTTTTCAACTCTTCAACTTGTAACTCGTTATGCAGCAGAAGGAAGAAGGAGAGTCACTCTAAACTTCTGTATGGTAGTGAAAAATGTCTACGACAAAATCAGCGAGAGCTAGTTGATTCGTCAGCTCTCATAACCACTGCCTGTTTTCCAAGCTCCTATACATAAATATGCATAATGTACAATTAGTGCCAACATAAAAAAATGCTAACTTTACATTCGTATTAGGCTCTCTATATATTGCACATTGTACATGTATAATTACCTACAAAAAAATTCAGAAATACCTTTACATTGTGTTTACTCTACAAATAATTTATGAACCTCATTCAATATTCCCCCCGTGTGAAGCATTATGCATTGAAATACACATGGAACAACTACCGAACGGCATATACCAAACAATATACTATAATGACTGCTTTCTTTTAAATTTCTTTTCCTCCACCTATAAAATATTCTATGGGTAAGTTGAGAGGGTGCCTACCCATATCAAATAAATATACGACTATACTAATACATTCTATATTTTACGTGCGTGCATATTCGTGTGTTATGTATATCTTTGTGTTTTATTTGGATTGCGGATTGAGAAACTCTGCTTTCTGCAAACTCATCATCTATCCGATACGAACAGTGCATATAAATCTAAATCAGCTCACACTATATTTAAGCGGAAGTGTATATATTTATGGCCTCTAAAATACATCCATGTCCGTGTATTGTGTACATATAAGTTATATATATGTAGCATCGATCAACATATGAATGTTGCTACCGAATTAGCAGCGTCTAAATTGAATAATACGTATCCTCTATTCTAAGCTTGTCTTGTCTCTCCCCCTCTCTCTTTCTTTCTCTTAAGTTATCAGTCGTAAGAGCACAAGTCATCCCAATTTGTTTTTTCAAGAAAAAGAGAAACGGATTTTCGGCCACAACTTTACTGTTCTTGTCCATTTCAATTCAATGTACGACACAGTTAAGTCATCTAAAGAATGCCGAAGAGAAGAAACGTAGTAAACCCGAATATTATAGGTATTTGTTATATGACTACCACTGTTTTCCAGTCAATACTATGCACCACCCTAAATGCCGTTTTCATATTTTACTTTAAACATGTACAGGGATTATGCATCTATTTCTGGTGGACCCTGTATATACAATATCGAACCCAAGGCCGCAGCTACCGAATGACCGGTCAAGAAATGATGCTTTTCAACTGGAAGTTGTTTGTACATTGCTGGTACCCCGAAAATTTCATCAGCACAAGTCGTTTTAATTTCAAGTTCAATAACTTTTCGTTCATATGAAGTACATTTTTTTACGAAAAATTAAATGTTTGCGCAAGAAACATATTTCTGTCCTATCATGTATACACTG
Source organism: Sminthurinus bimaculatus (assembly GCA_034698285.1). Lineage (NCBI taxonomy): Eukaryota > Metazoa > Arthropoda > Collembola > Symphypleona > Katiannidae > Sminthurinus > Sminthurinus bimaculatus. The sequence continues at coordinate 18,165 of JAQIVE010001852.1, read as the reverse complement.
GTTTTAGAGTATACGATTTGGTTAAATCGAAAACGTTGACGATATACGCAAAAAAACAATCCCCTTCACGTTGACCCGCGTTGAAAGCCGAAACCCCGCTATGGTAGTCACCGCCGGCGACACTGTCTCGCGGCTTTGTGTCGATAAAGCCGGGAGCACTCCGAGCATTCAAATACCGGTCTCCGTGACCTCCAAATACATGGCCGATTGCCAACAGCACCGTTTCGACGGTTTTCGCGCCAGGGAAATATGACCAGGGAAATCATTATGACGAATCACGCAATTCGTCTTAATTGGCGCCCACGCTTCTAAGCGAGAAGGAATACAGAGCAAAGGTGCCCAGGCGCTTCAGCTGCTGAGACAGCACCGGTCTGCAAACCGCCAACTGGGTCAAGTGGTGGATCAATGGTGGTCTTCAGGGGTTTCCTGGTGTCGCAGTGTGGGTTTAGGTATGGCAAGTGGTCGCAACTTTTCTTCATCCCGAGTTGGAAACGGTGGATCGGTCCTGGACTCCAGCTCCCGGTCCAATCATTGCTGCAACTGGTTTGCATCATCAGAATACTCTTATTCCGCTCCAGACTCCCGTTCGGGGTACAAGACAGTAGGGGTCGGAGGCTGAACCTGACAATCTCCCGCTGGCCGCGCCCGGGGAGCGCTATTTGATGGGGTGTGATCAGCTGTATTTGCTGAGAGCTGTCCTTCCTGGCTATTAGTTAGCCATGCACCTCTAGACTGTTCCACCTGGCTACTACTTGTCGGTCGATCTGTAGCATCATCAAGTGCATCGGGTCCTACCGGGTTCCGACAGTTCGGGCAGGTTGCACAAGGACCTAAAGCAAATAATACTTAATAAAAACATTGAACTTTGAAAAACAAACAATTTTTTTAACTTTAATTCTTACCCATAGATTGAATCCATCGCCGAATACAATCTTGGTGGAAGGAATGCATACACGGCAGAGAATGAATTGAAGTAGACCCAAGGGTTTCGAAGCAAATTGTACACGCCATGTTGTTAACTTAATGAAAACTTCTGTTCTGCCTCATATGTATATGCGAATTTTTGGAACAATGTAACGTGATATATACGTTATATGCATGAAAATGTAAGACCCTTTCCAAAGCGAGACAATGGCTGGACAAATATGTTTCCATTGTATCAAAGAAAGCCAATGAAGCCAAAGCTATTATTAAAATTATTAAAATTAGTTACAGTAGCCCATTTCAAAATTCAACCAGAAAAATTAACAACGACAAAACTGTTGAGAACGTAAATCCGGGGAAGTTTGGGAAAAACCCGGGTTCCGGGGGATATCAAACATTTACACTATATTGTATATGTTGAGTCAAGATTTTCGTTTTCATCCAAATTCATCAAAGAGCTCGGAGACTACGAATATAGGCGTCTCAGGCAATTTTACGACCTTTTTAAAAAACAATTAACTTTTTTTTTACAAAAATACACCAAAGTAGTATAAACCTTAGATTGGCCTGAAACGACTACTTCCAAAAGCGCAGGTCTCTTACGATGAATTTTGTCCATGGACGGACGGACACACCGACAAACAGACAGGCGGTTTTCTTGCAATATAGAATGGAGTGATAAAAATTTCCTTTCGTAGTGTATGGGAAGTATTAAAAATATTTTCTTGAGGAAGAAGAGAGAAATGGTATATTATACACATCTCTAATATTTACTTTGTCGCTAAATGCATGTGGAGTACTATGGGCACCCAAATAGCTAAAAATGGTACCTAAATGTTGTTACTGTCATTCTTATTACATTTGTAATTGTACCATTAAAAATAAAAATGCTGTACTAAAATCGTGCATCTTGCTGCTAAAACCGGAAGTTTTGACAAGGGTTTTATAAACTTGTTATTCGACATTTACACACCTAGTTTTATTTACAAATTTTTATTCTCAATACAGAGAGTTTTCCCTAGGTCCTAAATTTTTGGTGAACATTACTATAGATTATAGATAAATCTGTCGATCGTTTTTTTTACATTTATCGGGATCGTCAGCTTGAATTCCATTATCATGTATGTATACATACATACTATATACCATGCATATGCTTAAAACCAAGAAAGAATGAATGTTTTGTCTCACCTTCTAGCAGACGAATTCATGAAAAGTTGCGTGACAGAGAAGCCAATACAGGATAAAAACGATTAGTAAGTCTGCAATAAGTGTACGGATTATTAAAATCTTGTCTTCGTCCTTCACTTGAAGTCTTTCGCTGCTACAGAGAGTTTTTCTTCGGCTGTATTATTAAACCAGACGCAGTATAAAATAGAAAAAAGATTCAGACACCCTGGTATTTCTCTTCTCTCCAGACAGTGCGGGTAGTTCTAATGAGCTGTTAAATGCTGAAGCACACACACAATTTTCTATTTAGATCACACGATTAACCAACGACCATGCTTATACATACAGTATACAGTCATACGAATTCTTCAGTCGAGTATCTTCTCTATTGCACAAAACAAGAGTGACACACAAACAGGTTCATTTTCTTCTCAAAAACTAGTTCAAAGAATTGAGTCTGTTGTATATTTTTAATCTGGTCCAATCCGATTGACGAGCTATTTCAAGCTTTTCTTGTACGCGTACTTTTAGTATTTTTTAAAGAGACAAAAAAATATACGCTTCAACTGTTTCGATGCTTTTGTCCTCGGGTCGTTTTATTTCTTGTGCTGGGTTGCTGTTTATTTGTCTCTCGATTACCACTCACTAATTAGGCACACTGTAACAAACGAATTTACCTAAAAATGAACCAGAAAAAAATCATCATCATTATACACATCATATTACACAATATCAATGACACTAAGACTAAAGGTTTTTGTGATGAGAACCGTCATCAACACTGTCTCTCTAGGGTCAAGTTTCAGAAGGAGACCTTGAGAATAAATGTGCTTATAATGATACAGGTAGAAATTATCATAGAATTATCATTGGAAATCAATTCTCAACTCTCAGTTCAACGAACCGTCAGACGTTTTAAAGGATTATATACGGAATAGAGAAAATAAAGAGGATCCATTCGATGGATGGATGTCAAAAATGTCGATGATTGTACTTAATAATAAAAATAATATATATTATACATGTGCATGTTATACAATGTGATACTCTCTGTCTCCCATTGTCTTTGACTGAGCGATTAATTCCTTTCTTTACCTGGAAATGAATAACAAATTTCCATTATTTGAAAAATCCACCTGACAATAGTAATTATAAATACTATGAGGAGACGTGAATCCGAGCTATTGTGTTCTGGAATAAGTATACGTATCAGGAGGGATATACATACTATAATGTACTCATAATACACACCCACACATACGATATCGCAAAGGAACAGAAAAGTATACATAAATACCATTTGCCATACATACATAAGTAAAGTATGCGCATCAGCATATCTTCCGTCTAAATCATGAAATTCAACCTCATAAGGTATTTATTCGGTGTAAGTACCTTGTTCGAGTAGAGAGTTTGAATGCGCCAAATTCACAACAAATTTCACTCAAAACCGTTTATCCAACTTGTTGCTTTTCTTATGTATGTATAGCCAATTGACTATGTCAGAAATTCGATTTTGATTGATTAGAGACTATTTCGAGAAAGAAAAAAATTCTCCATGAACTTGTGCTTCCAGTTCAAATTTGTTTTCCTATGTCTGTGAATACGTGAATACAAATATTGAGCGAGGCCTTGCTAATGGATCGACAGATATTCATACACAGTAAATGACTGTCATGATAGATTCGATTCCGCACTCACTCAAAAAATGCAACAAGCAGAAAGTTATTCATGATCAATGTGAAGCAGTAAGTGCGAGGATCCCAACATTTTCAGTCTCACTCACTCGATTCTAGGGATAATAAGTATAAAACCCTCAAATATAATTGTAGATATCAATCAACGGAACGTGAATAATGGATGAGGAGGCAACATATACATACATGTGACAGAAAAACAGAAGCTCATCCTATGAAAATATTCATTATGAGGGTTTCGTTTAATAACTGATATGGCTGAAATCACAAACCGATGAATTAATAGTCTACAATATGCGCAATACGCATATATTGTTGCTCATAATAATATATTGATTGAAACATCGTTAGAAGTTTCACATTGAATTTGGAAAATGGAAAGATGTTGCAAGTATGATTTAGTATTTTGTTAAGACTAAGTTGGAGAAATGAGCTGCTTTAAAATTTGTATTAATCCAAGCTTTTAAGTACTCATTGGCATGCCTTTTTCATGGAAACTGAACAGTTTACAAACAATCTAGCATACACATCAAATATATTTTATCTAGATATTGCATTTACACCATACATAGAATTGAAATTCAAATCATGAGACTATTGCCAGGTCTTACGCCCCTCAATTACAAAACTAGCCTTGCCCCCCTGTTTTCCACTAATATGACGTATGAAATAGATGAAAAATGTAATAGTGTGTACAACAAGGATTCGCTGGCACAAGCAACAGGTAAACATGCATGGAGTTAGTGTTATTTTTCGCGGAGCATTTCATTTATATATATATATATATATATGTAATCCCTATATACACATCCCTATACATAGAACAACATTCGAGCACCTGAAAAGCATTTGAAGTTAAATTATGAAAAATTATCCACACTTTACATCACTTCTCTAATAAAATTCCCACGTGTCATTTTCTTGTACATATATTTCCCTATGTTGTAGATTTTAGATGCATATACACAGAATTAAACTCGGATTTCAAAACCCTGCTGTGTGTACTCATACCGGCCTATAGGAAATAGCATTTAATAGAGGAGTAGAGCACTGATGTGCTACCAATAAAGAAAAACAAGCATTTTAATCTTTCAGATAATTAATGCGTATTATATATTTCATAGGATATTATGTATTGTGTACTTTTAAACTTTCATAACATAGACATACATACTAACAATGCATGAGAGATAAGAGCACATACAGAATCTGAACACTGGTGATACTTTAACAATTTAAATGTGCTGATAGAAAAGAAAAAATAGCATTTATCGGGACAATTTATAAACCAGAGGATACAAACACATGCATGTATGTACGTAATAAACAGTATCTCTTGTTATATTATATGTACAGCGCAGAAATAAATACACACAAATCATTAAAAAGAGCGAAATTCAACACGAAACTCATAAGCATGCACAGTACTTTTCATTGCAAACGTCAAAATAACTTTTGAGGACATTACAAGGGTATATTATAGAAGAATAGCACAGTAGTTGCAAGTATGTACTTTCAAGAGGAGGGAGAGAAAGAGAGAGAGAGAGTTTGGAGTTCCAGTGACACGATTTCCATAGTGTCCACAATCCACAACACTTCATCATTATGATAATAGAGCTGAAATCTTTTTTATCTAACGTTTATGAACAAACGAGATATGAAAGTGAAACAAAAAAAATTGACCACAAACTGCTGACGTATATAAAATTTTCAAACACCTTTTGAGTTTTTTTATAGCATACAGTTTGTAAAACAGTTTAAAGACTATAATGATATTATAGTTTATCATGGAAATGCATTGCTACTGATGTCAGTACACAGTAAACATATAGTTTATTGAGTTGACAATAAAATGTAGGTTCTTGTACAGAATGCACTTGAACATATCTTTTATCATGTTCACTATAAATGTACATACTGACATCTATTTTATTGGATTTGCCAGACGACTCTTGTAAGTACAATTTTCCCCAACTTGGTCTACCTGGCTATCAATTAATTGAACAGTCTATGATACTACATATTTCAATTTGTATTTCCTATATTCGTATTTTGCTCTTTATATACGGAATGAAAGTGTTTTTTTCGAAACCATTACATATTATTATGTCACCTGTATACACGAGCCTAATGAGTAATACATATGCACTGTTACGAATATACAATGAATAATTTATTGCAATAAAAGGGTGTATGTGTATTGTGTATGTATTTCATATTTAATTATTTACTGGTGTACACTCGCTTAGATATCTTAAAATACACCCCTCCCCCCTATTTTTATAGAAATACACACCTTACATAATCATATAAAGTTTTGTGATGATATATTTCCTTTCGGCACAAGTCAGCCTCTTCTAATACTTATATTATAGGCATAATATATATTACACCTAAATATACTAGACAGACACACATGATGAAGCAAGTTTTTTCAAACTATTACTTTATTGACTAAATACTCATATTATAATATTGAAATTGACTCAATAGTTTTTATCATCATGGTCCTAAAAATGTTCCAGTTTGCAAATTGCACTGTTGGCTAGCCTAGTCAACTGTAAACAAAGGGGGCATTATGTAAAAATAATAATAACATTGTGTTTAAATATGTAGATACAAACAACAACTAAAGAGTTGAAATAACAGAATAAAACTGTTGTAAAAACTCAAGATTACCATCCATCATCTTCATAAATATGGATCAAAAATATACTGCATACATGTGGGTTTAAAGGGTTTGTCTATAAGCGATACGAGAGTTTATACATTGTCATTTAATTTTTTTCCTGATAACCTCCATAAATATAAACTGTCGAGGACTTAAGCAGAGAATTTTTAATGCATACATGCTTACATGAATAACTATGTGTAACATTTACATGAAAACCTATTATATATTACCAGCTGTTTGAGAGTGAGTGGCGAGATTTAAAAAAATCATTGATTACTATTGTAACCAAAGAGAAACTTCATTCCGGATTTATCTAAATATGTATCAAATAATGCCAAATGTAGGTACTTATTGCAAATAAATAAACCACACAGCGAAGAGCAAAGAAATGACAAATAAAAATGAATATTTTAGCGCTGCCGGTTAACACTAAGCACTGTATACTAGGAAGCCTTAGCATACCAAATAAAATACATTGTGGAACTGTAATTTAAATTCCTCTGCATCGCGTATTATGTGTACTTCCATTTCTGAATTTTAAATCCCCTCATTTGTCGATGCTTGGTCGAAACTTTATCCTTTAACTGTTGACTACACCATAAAGTGACAATAAATAATAAAATTTTTTGTAATTCATTTTTTAAATTTTTTATCAATTGTAATAAAATAAAATAAGATACAAGTAATGGATGAACAACGGTTGAAGCTGTTGTTATTGATAAAATGGCAACTGTCGTGACACCTGATATAGAGAGATACCACTCCGCATTATTATTATGTAACAATAAAACATGTGGATTTCGATTATCTTCAAAATGCTTCATACCTGTATTAGTTGCCTCAGTTCGCTTCTATATATAATACATATCGATGGTGTTGGAATTACAATCGTTCATTCTAATGCTGTAAGTATAGTAAATGAAAGATTGTAATTCCAACTCCATCGATATGTAACAGTTTTTTCTCTCTCGAAAATACACCAAATTTATTTCCTGTAGGAGAGCTTGGGGCAAAACAGGCACTTAATTTTATTTCCGATCTTTACGGGTCACAGATATTGAAATACATCAAATTCAAATATGTAGGCGTATGACTGTAATTCCGAAAACTGAATTCGGACTTTTCTCATTTCTATAAGATAGTTTGAAATCACAATAGATGACACAATATTAATATAGATATCGTAGATTAATACAAAAGATATGAAATTTCTTTTATCAATTTTCTCATGGTCCAGTGAAGCTGGAATCTTCTATTAAGTGGCAAGCCAAAGCGCTTGTCCTTGAAACAATTAATTCCAAAAATAAATATTAGGCATTATTTTTTCAGTACTATAGTTTAATTAACATTCACATAAATTAAAACTGAATAGTGCTTTTGCTTGCCCCCGTGAGGCTTTCCCCATACTCCCCTACACGACATGTGCATTCAGTAGTAAACTAGGGATAGTTTTTCTGCCATATTATGTATTAGAATTACATATGTCTACGTTTCCCCTTTACGGCTACATTGATCCTAATTTTTCATACATAATATATTTAAGGTTTATTACAAGTTACAATGTATAATTACAAGTTGGGCACATTTCTGTGTCCTCTGGATTATATAATTTCTTTCATTATTATTTAACCTTCTTCTGCATTATATTTACCAACCTAAAGTCTGCGTACTACTTTTCGAGTTGTGAGTTTTTGCATCACAAACTCTTTATCTACATTATGTATTTATTCCCCACAAATACACGCTACCAAAGCCAGAGGTCGGATGGATCTGTGTTTGCATTTTTATCATCCTACTTACATTCTACAATAATTTTGTTTTCAATTTATAAAATGACAAAGTATGCATATAAAATGCCTGCATTTAATAGATTCTTGTATGTAAATCCTCTGCGTCTTCTTTTTTCATGATTTATAGAAAGACATCGTTAATGCATGAATTTTCATACATCACGATTACCAGACTCTCAGTTCACCAGAACAGTTTGCCTCAGGTTGCCAGAACTTCAGTCAAAAGTAACTACGATTAAATAACTATGGTGGCAGTGATACTGTACACATTAGTTTGACACACAAACAAGAATGATGAATTTACGTTTTTTCTAAAAACAAATGGCATTTTGACCAAGAAATAAAAATTACGACAATAGGTATTAAAGATGCTACAAGAAGTATACTAATATGTCTCCGAATTCCGAATTGACTAAATAAATATTAAATTAATGATAAATCAAAAAGGGTGTACCATCGTCATCGTCTGTATGTTTTACGATACATCAGTCTCAAAACATACATTTTGTTGCTCAATTTACATGTTATACATACAGTAGTCTAATATTACGGCACTTTGGAGGTATGGGAAATAGTTTCAGTATTTCTACATAATATTATGTAAAAACGACAAAAAGACGCAGTGCGTACACGAACACGAAACAGCAAAAGTTTAGTTGCGCTTTTAAAAAAGTTCGAAAAATCTTTTGTGGAAGTGTTAGCAGTATAAATGTTATTCGATATTTCAATGCATATGTACCTAATATGCAGTGGCATAAATCGAGGAAGAGAAGGATGAACATAAGTAAAATATATTATAAAAATATAAACCAAATAAAATAAACTAGTCAAGAGGGATGCATGATATTTTGGTATTTAGGGTACTAGAACTCTAAAACTATTTCTTTATAAAAATAACTAGATTACACAGAGTAAATGTTCATGGAAAACAAGCCAATATATATACACAACGTCAATAGGTATAAAGACATTCATATACTCTATAATATAGACATTTGAAGTATTATTATGTTATCCAGAATCCAGAACATATTAAAAGATTTTATATTTTCCAGACAAGGTCACTTGCTGTCAATTTGTGTTATGCATACAAGCCAATCGTTTTAACTCCTTTCATGATCTATCACTATCACATTAATTCATGATACTTTATACACAGGATGTTTCGATAATATAAAAGCACAGTAAATACAAATGATACAGATGCAAACACAGATGGATCTAAAAACAACTTTTAAATATTAATTTTATACTAAATGGGATGATACGACACGGTAGTCTGCATTTATTGTCTGTATAGTGGCTACATGAGAAAACGCCTATACATATATACAATATACAGGCACAATTGTGTATAATATTTGTTTTGAAGAAAAAATAAACTTCGTTACCCGCAAAAGAGAAAGGCGTGGGGAAAGAAAAACTAAACTTCGATAAAAAAATTATCATGAAATTGTTATTCATGTTCAATCGGAGAAAAGTGTTTAAAACTGTTCAGAATCCACATCATCGATCATTATCTCATATAGGTAGGTAGGTAAAATTTTAAGAAAAAGTATCATTCTCAATAGAACTTTCCTCTCTATGGTGTCAAAACTATACACGTTGGCAAATACTCCTCCATGAAACTCATACAAAACTAATAAAATATGCCAGTAAGTATGCTATGTGTGCTTAAGTTCAACTGCAAACAGTTTTTCTCTGTGCAAGGCTATTTGCTATGTATTTATTTATTCTGTGCAAATATCGTCCATAGACATGTACTTACGCTACTCATTTTGTATAAAATGTACCTCGTTCCTATACGTTATAAAATAAAATATATAACCGTTTTTTCTTCACGTCAGGCGTCAGCCACTATATGCTGAATACACACTGTAATATGCTCAATATAGGAGCATTAAGGTTTCTTTATATCTATTTTATACTTTTTCCAATCATGTTTTTGCGGTTTTAGAGCACAGTTGTAAAATAAAACTAATCGCTGTAATCGACGTGCCGTCATGAAATGTGTTTTTGACGTACGTATACAGTATTTATGCCCACTACTTTTACGTAAAAAGAATTCAAAACTGCCAGGAATGAAAGTCAATACTATATTATACTACATGAAGTAGAAAAGCTGGGGAAAATAAGTATAATATTGCCTAGTGAAGACTTTTTAAATTTTTTTCATAACAATTCAGACTTCAGACCGTTTTCAACTTATTCTCAACCACCAAACGCATGTAAATAATCAAAGGTTCTTAGAAATTAAGAAATTTAGAGTAACATAACATGGTATTAAAATAAAACTCAATAGCTCATTCAGATATTTCTGACGGCAACTTCTGCCTTCATATAAACCTAAGTACATCCTCTTATTGCAGATGTCAAACAACAATGCGATTTCATTATGCCCCATCGGGATATGATTTGTAGATAGATTGAATAATGCAACAATTTGTTTTCCGAATTTAAATAGCTCACAATTATTCTCCAGTCCAAACCCTTCTGTGGTCTCCTTTGTCTCGAACTGAGGCACCGAAAAAAAGCCTTCTAACCTCTAAAGCCTCTAAAGCAATACATAAGTGATATGTGGAAGTCCAAAGGAAAGTGAGCCGTTTGATATAGGCAAATACGTATATCAAACGGCTCACATTCCCTTGGCAACTCCCATATAACATCACTGATGCTAATAGCTAATAGACATAAAAATAGATGAATTTTAAAAAAGGAAAGGAAAGGAAATCAATCTCGGATAAGGATCGAAGAAGTAACAATATTGTTTCAATAAGTAGTAGCATTTAAGTATATTATTACTATTTTGTTTTATTTGCTTTATGATGTTGATTTGACATAAGCCATGCCATAATGTACACCAAGGTGACAAATCAAACAGTATAATGTATGATATAATAATTATGATGCATGGGTATGTTGGGTACAGAAAGAAGTAAAGTAAAGAACAATACGTTGTTATTATTAGTAGGGGAGAATCGCCCAAATTTGATCCACCGCCAAAAATGATCCACCTTAATTATCAGGAATAACTTTTTAACTATTTGTTTAAAGCGGATGATGTCTGCACAAAAAAGAATGCCAAGACAGTTTTACACAAGTTTCAATTAGTTTTGAAGCAAAAAACGAGTTTAAAAGTACATTTTAATGAAGATTTCAAAAAAGCACTTTTTTTACTATTAAAGGAAGCCTTTAATGAACTTTTATTGTACAAATTATCATCAAATATGTATCAAAGTTACACTGCTTTTCTACATTGAATTAACATATCATAATTTTACGTTGCCTACTTAACAAGGAACAGAGGTCGAAAGTCAAAGGTCGGAAAAAACGATGTTTCTGAGTTTTAGGTGCTGGAAAATCAATATTGTGTTGTTATAATTGTATATTTGTGCTCCGCTTTTATTTCCTATAATAATATTTTTTTTAACTGAGGCCTTTTAAGGACCAGAATGGGTAATGGGTATCAAAGCTTTTGATCCACACACTTTTCTAAGTGCCATCCAAGTTTTGGCTTGTGGACGTTACAGCGTTGTCAAACAATCGGCTGTGGATATCTACAAAGCAGATAAAAGTTCGGCGCCGAACAATAAATAACGTGTTGAACACAGAAACCAGATTTATTCAGACTCGAATGTTTTTCCAAATGTAATTTGCAAAATATTCATTGCAAGCCCTACGGTTATTGAAGCAGCAACCTAAGATTGGCTAAACGACCGGACCGGCCCGATACCAACCACACTTAAATTCGACGCCGAACAGTAAATATTACCCGCGGTTGTTTGCTACCTATTGAAGACTATTGATCCTTCATTCTTTCCAACTGAATTAGCCCCATTCTTGTATTTTTAAAAAACTTGTCAACCCAATGACCCATGTACATTGATTAATGCCAGCATAATTAACTATACCGATAACGGTAGGATGTTTGACCAATTATCTGATTTGAATCTCTATCAGCGCCACAAGACTCACAACTTGAACGCCGCTTGCTCATTGCAATTATGTTTGAGTTGTACTCTTAATAAAGTAAAATGAATAATCGGGAAAAACACGAGTTTATTAGGTCTTTAAGTACAGAGCTGTTGTAATGGATGTTGGCATGGAGGCGCTGAAACGGGTTTAACTTGATTTTTTGGAAACAAGCGTGTCAAATTAATATCTCATTATGCTAAATATTAATGATTATCGAAATAATTACTGTGTTTTATTCAAAGAATTCAAAATATATACATTTCAGTAGTTTTTATAGCTATTTGTTGTATTAGTATGTCATTCAACTTCCGAGCTACTATATTATATTATTATATGTGTAATGTATGCAACCGAAATTATCTCAATCCAAATGGAAACAACCCTCTTCAAACAAACGGTTTCACTTTATATTTGAGATAATAACGTAGAAGAGGAAAAATATGCCCACGACGATGCCGACTATGCAATTTGCAGTAAAATCATAGTTCTTGTCTATTATGTGCTTAATCGGGAGTTTGTTCATCTCAAGCTCAACTGATCTTGCAAACGGCTCTCGAGTCAAATGCCGGAAGCGCACTCTGGGAGACACCGATCCTAGTGGCCTCAGCCATTTCAACAAATCTATAGCATTGGTAAAGAAACCTTTATGAACATTTGTGTCTCTGTATGTACCAGTGCGACACAGATTTATGTAATTAAAATGTATATAATTTTTCAATTGCATATGTATTGATAGAATAGGATATTTTTTTCCAACTCAGAGCTTTACCTTTGGGGCTTTGGTTGTGGTCGTAGTAAAAAGTGACCTGGATGTCGGACAGATGATGGAGAAATAACTGTAAAGCCCTGGATGAAATTTTCTCAGGGAGCGAAAAGTAGTTGTCGTGCCAATAGTTTTCAAATATTATGTCCAATTTTCGTAGGCCTGCAAATACAGTAGGTAGGTGAATAAAGAATGGTTGAAATCTGGGGTCTATTACACCGCTCTTGTTTTGTTGAGTTTTTGCTCAAAAAATCAGGGTGCAATTGTTTCAAAATGAGCTAACTATACTATAGGCACCAAAATTGCTTGAAAGGGTGCAAAATCTTTTAAGAACGGACAAAACCAATGTCCCTAAATTCCTAAAAGCCATTATTTACACTCAAAATTTCAAAAACCATATTTTACAGCCGTGATGTTCAGAACAGGAATACCTCATCCCCCAATTTTTAGTAAAAGCACAGTTTTTCCTCAGATAGAAAATTGTAGACCCAAAATTTCAAAACCAACAAGTTTTATATCCAAAATTTCAAAAGCAACAAGTTTTAGACCCAAAATTTCAAAAACAACAAATTTTTGAACCGAAATTTCAAAAACAACAAATTTTAGACTCAAAATTTTTAAAAGAGCAGATTTCACGCCTAAAATTTCAAAAAGAGCAGATTACACACCTAAAATTTCAAAAAGAGCAGACTTCACACATAAAATTTCAAAAAAGGTGAATTTTACCCTCACTTTTTTAAAACGGCCAAAATTACGGGTGAAGGACTGGACGCCATTTTGCAGGCATTGTTTAAGGTACTCATTCAGCTCTTTGAGCACCAAATATCGTGTTCCGTTAGCATTTACAATGTAAAAATATTATGCCGTGGTAAAAGTAGATGAATAAATAGTACAAAAGACCAAAATTTTGAGCCCACCTAGTAAACCATGAATTGACTCAGGCGTCGAAACTGCTTTATAAAAAACTGGATCCAGATTCTGGTACCTTGCCTTTCTTGTGCTCGCCCCGAGGTGAATGTTGAAAGTCATGGAGCGAAGGCTGAACTTTGACTTTGGTCCCAAAAATGCCATAACGTAGGACTCGAGGTGTAAGGCGTGTGAAATCGTCACATCTTCAATGTTTGGGAAAAATTTCTGCAAGGCCTCCAGCCACTTTCCTGGTAATTTGTGTTCATCCTCTCGCTCTCCCATGAGTTTGCCCTCTTCCAGACACTCGGGTCGAATTTCCAAGCTCGTCACCGACCTGTACACCATTTTAGGGTCGTAACTATCGTTGCCTCTCAATTTCATCCACTTTTGCCAGCCCGTCTCGAGAGCCAGGGATATTGTCTTCAAGGATGGAAGTGGATCACGCTGTGTTCCATCATTGCCGTTTTCAGGGTTAAAAAAATGCTGGATATTTCGGTTCCTGCCAATTTTTATCTGGAGCGTCTGGATATTTCGGAAAAGCGGAAGTCCTTTGTCGTCTATGATGGATGGAATGTTGATATTTGGAAAATCTCTCGATTTTAACACTTTTAGAGTGTCTTGGTTCATTTCGATAATGTTGAAAAAATCCTGTAGGATCGTCTCATCCTCATTCAGTCTCCAATGCTCGCGGTCCATCCAAGAGCCCGGAGTGTACAAAAAATTGTAACAGCTGTCGCTCAAACTTTCCAAACGGCAATTTCCGGGCCCAGGTATCGCCCGGGAAAAGTTGGAAAGCGCTGCCCAGTTTTTGTTGACCGTCAATGGTGTGTGAAAAACGTAGTTTTTGACGAGATGTATGTACTTGGGCCATTCGTTGGGCTCTTCTAAATGTAAATTGTCCACTCGATCCAGATTTGGACAGGATTGTACAATAAAAAGTCCCACGGACCAAGAGCTTAAACTTTGTCGATAATTATGAAAATGGGCATCGCTCGCGAATCGGGGAAGAATTTTGATGGATCTACACGCGGGTAACTTTAGCTGCAGTTTAGTGTCCATCCATTTTTTCAGCCTTCGACCAGGCTCATGAGCGATCAAGTAGTGAGTGACGTTCAACTCCTCCAGAGATGAGGAGAGTTGCTGGAGAATCTGGAGAAATAGCTGGACCACATGACCCGATGGGCCATCGTCTTCTTTGTGTTTGCCCGCGGGCCAAATTATCGTCAAGGATTTTACCCGGGGGGCTTCACCCCTAAGTAGTACAAAGAATCGGTACAACTTGGCCCAAAAGATGCGAGAATCACTCGCTCTTTCTACAACAAAATCGCTGGATTGCAGCAAAGAAAATTCATCTTTGTGTTTCTTCACAGCGTTCAACATGTTGCCCAGATTTCCGGGATTTACAAAAGTCCGGGAGCCACCGGTTTGATGGATCGCCAAGTTGGCGCAGTTTTTCCAGGATCTTTGAACTAGGCGACAAGTCTTCAGGGTTTGGAAGTCCGTGTGGGAAAATATCGATAAAAGTATCTAAAAAATGAATGACAAAATCATTTTTTTCAAAATTCTATGAAAAACTCAATTTTTCAAAATTCATTAAAAAGAATTTTTTATTTTAATTAAAAATTATCAAATCCAGACTTTCCATAAAATTAGCAAGATTTAAAGCTTGAGAATACCAGGTCAATGTTGAGAGCTTTGGAGACAGGAGAGGGATTTTTATCGTTGCATTCAATGTCCAAAATTGTATCAGCATGGGCTGGATTTATAATGACCGTGGGTAGTTTTGCCACGGTGTTGTGATCCTTTGTAGTAATTTGGTAGAGAACAGGACTCAGCTTTGTGATTTTCATTGTTGCTTGATTTTTGAACAGTTTTGTGCTAGTTTATTTTGTACTTATTTTTGTAAAATACAATTCTATTTACAGATGCTACGTTTTATTTTTACTCTTGTTGCTTTCTAACGATCCATTCAACGTCTTGACGCCGAGGAAAAGATTTGTCCTCGTTTATGCCTACTTCAACGTCCCTTCCCTTCTCCTTTTATGACGTCAGTAAAAAATATAGTTTTAATTTGTAACCCAACACACAACACACATGTACAATGTACATGTATCGATTGTTTCCCTACGCGCTGATGACTCATAATATTATGTGATGATTGAAAAGATGGAATTTTAATAGCCAAAGGGGGGAAAAATTAAAGATGCATGGGGTTTTATGGCCAAAGTAGTAAAAGTAATAATAAAATGTTTCTACTTTTGGCATATGTATTATGTGAATGGTTTACGTACATTAACAACAACAATGTTAGGAAGACAATGAGACCGTCAAGATGAAAAACATGTTAAGCACTCAGAAACCACAAACAATGTACAACAACAAAAACTCTGTCGATTGGCATCGATTCGATTCCCGTGCGAATATGTATGTACGCGACTAACTACGCTACGTTAAGTGATGATAAGAGTAATTCCAACTAATTTATTTCAATTTCTCTGATGTTTTAGCCATAGAGTGCTATTGACATGATACGATTACGAGATTGCGGCCGCGACGCTGCAATTTTTGAAAATTTACGGCCCATGTACGACGAACGATTAAATCATTAAATCTCGATCAAAGCAGTGGCCGAAATTTCATAATTTGAACGCCGCTTGCTCGTTTTTGCTACACCCTAGCTAGGACAATTTTTCAGATGGACATCGTTTGCCGTTTTTGTAGGAAATTAATTCGTGGAAGCAGCATCGTCGAGGCTGGAGCAAAATTAAGCCCCAACTTCAAACTTCTACATCTTTGCCACACTTTGATAATAATACTGATCAACTGTAGGAAGACAATGCGAGCTAAAGATGTTTACGGTTTATGAAAACGGTCTAGGCGATTTCTTTTCCAACTAATGCTGTAATTCTCAACTTTTTTCGACGCCACTTAGGGAGTTTTGTATGATATTTAATGTCAAAGGCTTCCAGGACTTTCCCAAGTATTGACAAACATCACAGGAAATGCCTCAAACGGCATCGAAATCCTTTAAAGATTATGAAAAGAAAGGGAGATTCGTTGCATCTGTAGAGAAATTGTGCGGCGGGGTACGTTAGAAAACGAGCAATTTTTTACAAAGTTGCCTGTCTCTAAAGGAAAATTATACAAAATGCGCTGAAAAACTGATTTCAAATAAGTAGTCTTTTAGCTGTACAATGTACAATTTATTCAAGTAAAGGCGCACTCTAAACACACTGTCAAAAAATTGCCACTTAATAAACCACCTCCTGCATAAATCTGTTTTAAATGCTCGGAAATCCACTGAAATCTGAATTCCAATACCAAAAATCTACAACTGTATCGCTGATTTTTATTCGTTAGTTATTTGGGGCAAAATTGTCTTTCTGCCACAAAAATCGGCGATATGGAAAATCGAAACGATACGACAAGGACATAATAAGATGGAGTTGCATTAATGCTCAAAACACACATACAATTCTCCGAATTTTTCCCGGGCCGAATCCAAACCTTATTGATTGCTGTCTTTTGGATAGCATTTACAATTAGTAAATCCATTAATAAATCTGCTTTTGTGCCCTTTTTATGATTTGACCACTTTGTGCTGATTTGAAGCATACCTTGATTTCCATGGACTTTCGGCTTGCGATAAACTTTAGTAAGCGGCGTCCAATTTTTATTTTGTTGCATTTTCCCCCTTGTTTCAACACTGTCAAAAATGAAGAGGATTTTTAGAATCCGCGCATTGGTGTTCATTTTCTTTGTAAATAGAGGGAAAAAAGAAAAGAAAGTCTTGTTTTGATGTTGTTTGAAATACAAAGATATTTAGGCAAAGGTTTTTTAGAACTTTAGTACAGTTTAACTTTATTTAGTCCGTTTATTTAGTCCGTTTATTTAGTCCGTTTATTTCGTTCTTTTTCAGTGTGTGAGGAGCTACACGTGACGACGATTTATTGGTAGGCTTATGAAACAGGGTTGAAAAAACAGGAGAAAATTCGCTGAAAAGAGGAAAGGAAGATCGAAATGTCATATTTTTTTGGTATTTCCAAGACGTTTTCATGAACGAAACTCAAAGTTGTGGGAGCCGTTCAGATCTTCCACCTTTTTACTAGCTGAAGTGTGAAGATTGGAAATCTCACAATCACATCATTTTCTCCGATGCAGAATGTACATTTAAATTATACAGGCTTCAATTGATTTTGTGTGGTTGAAATTTAGCAGATACGTTCATTTGGGCGCATTTAGTACCGGCATTATCTTTGCTAA
>JAQIVE010001851.1:0-22586 GCA_034698285.1 Sminthurinus bimaculatus | reverse complement strand
TCATTTATATTCCTTTACACAAAATTTTGTTGCTAATGTTTGCAAAAAATGAAAAATGCCCTCATCGTACGATGAATGTATGTACGAATTGTACTTTGTAAACGTTGGAAAGTTAAATTTTCTAGATGTTTTCTGTTGTATTTTTATATGGACAATGGACAATGTACAATCGCATCATATTTTCCATGTGAATAATTTCCACATTAAAAATTAAAAACACCATACTCATGTAAAATATACAGTTATGTATTATGTATAGTCACGGTGGCTTCACACATATTTTTATGATCTCATTCTTCAAATAAACAGCTAAAGGAGTCAAAAGCCATTTCAGCTGAAAGCGATCCCATTTCCATATGTGGATGGATATAACTTTGTCCATGTTCATCCTCTTCTTTTTTGTTGTGGGTTCTGTGTGTTTGTATGTACTTGTGGCTGTGGTTTTCCTTGTGATGACGTTCCAGTTTGAAATATTTATTATTTTTTGCACTCCCAACTATAACCATATGTATGTACATGAGAGAGATCTTCCCTCCCGCCTGTTTTCTATATGTACATGTATACATAGAAATATTCAACCCGTGTGTGAGTATACAAATTGCTCAAGTTACTGATATTTCCCTCAGGAGAAAAAAGGCATGTAAATACCCGTATTTGGACATTGTGCATAGGCATTTGTATATGTATATGTATGTACTCTATGTATATCCATATGTAGGACGCAAGAATTTTCGATTCCCCACCAAACACCACCACGCTAAATTTTTGTGGCTTTTCTCTCCGTCCGTGCGCCAACAAGTTTGTAAACGATAAACGTAAAAGGGAGAGAACGAAAGCAAGAGCCAGTAAAATAGGGAGAAAACGAGATATTCCCTTTTTATAGACCGCCAACTGCCAACTTTCCAAATATTACCTGCATTCGATTTCGATCTCCTTTTCCTTCCAAAATACATACTCTGACTGTGTTTTCGATCTTGCATCTAAATTTCATGTATATAGCGGGTGCTCCAATATTGGGCAAGCGGCTTTTAAATTCTACAAAAGCTAGTTCAACTAGTGTCTTTTCCCGTACGTTTTATACATTTTTTTGCAAAATCGGAATCCCCGAAGAAAATTTTGGGGCACCTTGTAGGTTATACAGACAAACTGAGCTTTTCACAAATTTTCCTATTTTTTTTTACTGAATATGCCGATCGGTCCCCATTAAATTACACAAGATATCGTCAAAACGATGATATTATCTATTTATGCAGAATGCAGATACGTTGACGTTTTTGTAGTTGTTGTACGCTGTGTATTAAAAGACAAGGCAGGGCATAATTTTCAGATTTATTTATTTCTACTGTTGAACCAGAGTATGAGCCAAATCTAAAGCCAGCGCACATACATATCTACAAAATCTCCGGAGATTCTGCCAGAGAATAATAAAACATTTACTGTTCCAAAAGCTCCACAAAATTCGCATCAACAACACACGAGGTATTTATTATATCGCGGCCCATCAAAATCAGAATCCAAGTCCAAAAGGCATTTGCAATAAGTCAAATAAGTCGTGTGGTAAAATTTGTGACTTGAATCCTTGCGAAAAATTTGGGCGGACATGAATGTATATACCAGTAACCAGTACAGTAGTCGATTTCTCTGTCCTGGCTAAAATAAACTGGAGAATCGTTCAGGACTTTCTCTTTCGTTCTTCCCACAATGGTGGAACTTTATCCAGGAGAAAAGCCAAGGCAAGCCAAGCCTTGGCCAGGGAAAGAAAGGGAGGCAAACATGTTCCATTTACGAGGGAAGGAGAAATAGAGAGATTTCCGAGTCATGTCCTGCATCCTGTTCCTGGGATATGAGGGTGTGCAAGTGTGAGTGAGTGAGTGAGTGTGAGACCTTCTCCTGCGTATTCATCAAGTATTTATGGAGGCGAAAGAAAGTTGTTTAAATTGGACCCTTCCTATTATAGTGTATTGTATATTGTATTCTTGGGGAGAAAGCTCCAGTGAAAGCGACCTCGGCTTCCACTGGGTTTTCTCTCGCTGCTCTTGTGAGTAGGTTGGTTGGTGGCTATTATTGAAGGATCTACTGGAATCTACTCTCATATCACTATCACTATCCCTATCTATCCCTATCGAGCTTTACTCTCTTTCTCTCCCTCCTTTGTTCACACACCCTTTACAAGTATCTACAATCTACACTCGACTCGAGATTGTAGACATTTATCCATTTTTCCGAGAGTCCGCTGTATAAAGAATAAAGACGAATGTATTTATTTGTACGGCTGTATAAATACTTGTATAGACCGTTTTTGAGTGTATGTACAATGTACATGTATATTTATTATGTAGGACAGAGTGAAAGTCCAACTTCATTTTTCTCTGGCTTTCACTTCATTATGTTGGGCCAGCAGCCGGCCGACTAGGGAGAGGGGAAGTTTTTGAGAGTTGAATTGAGGAAACCTCAAAATACATAGACGGCTAAAGTAAAGCAGAATGACTCAGACTCTGGCTCTGGTTCTGGTTCTCTGTATTCTGTACATACATATGTACCGGGAGAAAGTTGGTCTCGTTGTATAAAAGCAAAGCTCTGTATCATTTCTGCTCCATAAAATACGAGCGAGATTCAACAACTGCAAGAATGCCAGCCACCCAGATACAAACAACAGGAGATTGATGATGAGGAGAGCGAGCCGCCTTTTCAAAATAAATACAAATACAAACACAGTCACAGACACAGACACAACTATTGTACGTACATATATAAATACATACAAATAAATGCGTGAACAGTGTACAATGAGGCAAAGTGTAGATATCTACATGTGTACATTGTCCTCCGTTTTATCGCTATATATACCGTGGCTCCATTTGCCTTGGCTGCACTGAAATCTGCAGTCCGAGTTCAAAGTCGCAAGATTTCGTCTGATTTGTACATAAAAGCAAATAAAAAGTTGCAATGCCAGCCGCTGTTGTTGACCTGACCGGATTCAACACCCAAATCACTGCACTTCCCCCCGTTCCCTTTGTACTGTATAAATACAAACTTTCAAAACATGCTTTTGAGAGCTCCGCTTATTTTACTGTACTTTGAAATTCACTTGAGATTCTTCAATACGTATCTATACATACATGTAAAGTTATCCAAAGAAAAATAAACGGGTGGAAAATTCGAAATTCGAAAAAGTTGATAAAATTGTATTTTAAATGTACTTTTGCTTTTCCCACGGGAATGGAGAAAGCTTGCACTTTTTTCCCACGCAAAATAAATACAAAATTTATGGCCACTGTATTTTTGGACGTTTTACAAGGATATTCAATGAACAAAAATTACACGCTGCACAAATTTAGCTGTATTTCAAGTTTTTACAATAAAATTTCAAAGAATTTTAGGTATTTCACCCAAGGCATGATTTCAGAAAAGATCGAGATTGGATTGTAGGAAATGGGACATGGCAAAGTTTGATAAAGATTTCAATTAGCACGGAAAAAGTAGAATGGGATCAAACGTGCAGTAAAATGGTGAAAAGTAGATTAGATTGAACGTGTATAATATGTAATATGTAGGGAAGCTGGAGTTCTGGACAAAAAAGAATGGAGGTAAATGGGCCAAAGGAGAATAAACTCATCACGTGACCATGTCGAGAGGCTCGTAAAAAAGATGACAGTCGTCTCAAAATCCACAATCCACAAGGATCTTGATGATTATGCGTCAGCGACTCGACTGTTTTTCTTCCTTGTTTGTTCCTTTCTCTTATTCTCTCTGTCTTTGGTGTGTGTGTTGAAAGGAGAGTAGAGCAGTCTCATTCATAATTGGGTTACCACCAAGTGTGAAATGTGAATAACGACGCGTCACAATGCATCTCCATCGAACCGCCATCAACAAGAACATTTCACCGAGCCAACTGCTCCAGCATTTCATCATATCATGTGGCTAACGACGCGAGATCCATTCCACAAAACCCTTTGCATCCACTTCCCCATCTCATCCTAATATCAATATGAATATGCAGACCATACATATGTGCACCAGTAAAGCACCAGAACCAGGCCCAGTCTCCACTTACCACATCTTTATGGGAACATTTATCTTTGTATATTAACATCACTCTCGATTAAATTCAATGTTTGTCCGTGTCCCCGGTGAAAAATGAATTCAAGCAGGTTCAATCGCTCCCTCGGCGTTTAACACTAGTAAAACAAAACAAGGAATCGGGATTCAGGAGGCAATCGACTACTGCTCAATTTATGGCGCGAAAATTGAAAATGTATTCTATACATTTGAATATATCACCAATGGCAATTTTTTCAGATCTTGTTTTTTGCGCCTGTAATAAAATGCACATCATTCGATCTTTTATACTCTTTTTGAGGACATTCTTTACAATTTAGGTAGAGACAGGCGCAATCTTTTACCATTTTTCGTAATCGTAATCAATGGCACGAAAAATTTGTTCAGTGTACAACAATGGAGAAAATTTGAAAAAAAACAAAGAAAAGATTGCGAAATTAGGACAAAAAACTCCAGGGAAAATTTAGGTAGCATTTTATGAAAATTTTGTGTCTAATACTAAAATTTTTGTTTTTCGTTATTTTCATAATATATGAACGAAAACCATCTAAATTTCCCAAAATTATGCCATATTATTCTGTATACAACAAACTTTGCTCATTTCTCCATTTTCCCCCAAGATAAGCTGTAATGCTTGATTCAAAATCAGACTCAAACTCGGATTCTCCTGGTTATGCTTATCATTCGTCATCGCAATAAATTCCGTTTCCATCCCGAGTCCTTTTTGTTAGACAGATGGGAGTAAAAGTTAAAGGAGTACAAAGTATCTACGTAACGTTAGATACTTAGGTACGAGTGCAGCATATGTCTAATCAATAAGTGGTGGGCCGAGCTGAAGATGCAACAAGAGTGCTCCTGTCCTCTTCTACCCATAAATCATCCATCAATTTGTCTCCCTTCTCCTTCCATCCCTCCATCATCATTCTCTCTCTATCTCTCCACTCCGACCTCCCATTTTCCAGCTGTAACTTGAATTTCAATTTTTTATCGCATCGTAAAAGTCAAGTCGAATTCAAAGTCAGAGTCTGTGTAAAAGTCAAACGACTTGCCAATTCCATTTACAACGACAGCGACCGCAAGGCCATCAACTACCATCTTCATCGCTACCAATTAATTAAACCAACTCGACCCGATTAGCCAAAGCAAAAGCCAAAGGCCAAAGGCAAATCAATTACCCAGGCTAAAACAAAAAATCAGCCCCGGGTTGATCATCATTAGCCAGGGGAAAAAACCTGGAGACAAATGTTGCATCATCAATTACGATCATACATTTACTCAGGTTTTGAGCAAATCCTTCGAACAAAAGGATGACAAGTTTGTCTATGTAGACAAGATACAGTATTGCACTTGTCAAACTTGACAATCTTAAGGTTGTTTTAACTAAAGATATTATTAAAGATCACATTGAGGATTCTGCACATGATATACGATGCAGCTCTCTACATGCAACTGCAATTAAGACATTAAAAAATTAGGAAACAGAAACTGTCTCCTTGTAACTGACACGTTAAAAGTTTTGCTCGAGGAAAAAGCCGAGCGTTTGTAAATTTATAGGCATATTACCTACATTATATTGAAGCTTTCTCCAGAGGTTACCGATCTTTGCTCCGTCTTAGTTCTAATACATGTTGTCATGAATAAATATTAAAATCATGGGCGCATTTAGAGCAATTTACTCTCTTTCTTTCTCTCTCTCTCTCGCTATTTGCTCACGTGGGCAAAAAAGAAAAGGAAGAGAAGCAGAGGCTAAAAACGGTAGCATCCATAGAATGAAGTATATAAACGTGGAAAATTGCGTTTACATTAACTAGAGTCTTGATCTCCGAGTTCTGCCTTTTAAATCTCAAAGGTGGAATCTACTATTTATGCAGAATGCAGAACCTTTGCACAAACGAGGAGAAGGTAAATGTACTTAGAGCAGTAGAAATTATGCATGTGTGTGTGTGTATGTGAGTGTTTAGCTGGGGGCAGCAGAAGGGAATGGGCGATGGACATGGTAATAAATTATTAATTGTGAAGTGCGTAGCTGCACTTAAAACCGCGACTGACTTCCGCCTTCATTTAAATTGACATGGTACATTAAAAGGCTCTTAGGCTCACGAGGGCAAGCGGAATGATTTACGGGGGAGAATCCCAATCGCCGTACACTTAAATCATGATCATGAGCCATCCTGTGGAGGCAGCCAGTGATAGAAAGAGACACAGAAAGAAAATTCAAAACAGAGAGGAAAGGAGAAGTAGAAAGGTCCTATGAAATTTTGAAATAGGATGACCCCATTCATTATCTTAGAGCTTAAATGCCTCTTTTTTCTTTAAAATAAGTAAAACAACGAGGGCAAATGAAAAAAGAACTTTTTAAATGAGCAATTAAAATTTAGCTTACTTTTGACAGTAATATTTTGATGATAATATAATGTTCAAGAATGCTTTAAATTATTGGGTAGTTTTGACTTTATTATCGAAAAAAGGTAGCCAACAAATTTTGTACCGGAAAAGAAATCATTTCGGTCCATTCTAGAGAACTTACAGGAATGCAGGCTTAGTTTAGATGAGTTTTTTTTATAAAACTAGAAGCCTGCAAACTTTCTCCGGGGGAAAGTAGCTGCGATGGCCTCTCGCGCAGGGGAGCGCAACCCGTTTTCTCTTTGTCTACTTTTTGTTGGAGAATCCGCCAAAGAGGGGAGCTGGTGCAAACTTTGGCTGCAACACGCCTTGCCATACCATACCATTAGTATTGCATACGTTAGTGGAAGGATTAGAGGCCTCTGCTTCTGTTACTGTAAGTATATTCAAATGGTTTTGAATCGGAGGCTATGCTAAACGTATGTAGTCCCAATACAGCTATGCATAGAAAAACTTCTACATACTTTAGCAAGTTGCTCAATGAACATTATTCAAAATTTGTACCATTTTGTGTGGTAGCTCATTCAGGAATCAAGATCTGGCGTGTATATTTATAACGTATAACCTCACATACATTCATACAGCACTTATAAGCACCTTGAAGTCTAAACTTTGCTTAAACTTGGATATGAAGAATGAGGTAGAGATTGGAACCCAGAAACTTTTATCAATGACTCGCCCAGAAATAAACTTCAATATTTAAAATCAAACTGCCGTGACATGTTTGTCACCTTCTTTAAATGCAGGAAAGTTTGTAATGAAATCTGAGATGAAGATTGAGCCCCTGAAAATTTGCCTGTTATATAGAATTTGACAGAATAGCAACTAAATGGATGAATGAACGGGCCGTGTGATGAGATGAGTTGTGAATAAAATACAATCGCTCTCCTTGCAATATGCTCATCGTCATCACGGTTACCTAGAAGGAAGCGGAAGGAAGTACATAGTAAAAATAAATCGTTGTGTATTTTCTCGGCTTGGAATCGTTTAGCTTCGTCTCTATGCATTCGAACCGTCAAAAACGCATAGTAAATAATACGGTATTATTACAAAAAAGCTCCAAAACTTTGAAAAGATATTTCGAAGGAAATTTTCCGACATTTTGAATAAACTTTGAAGCACTGAAACTCTTTACTCAAAAAAGAAAAAAACACGCCTTTTTTACTCGATAAAACTCATTTATTGGGGAAAATACAAAGCAAACATAAACAAACAGTAAAACAAACAAAATATAAAAATTCGGAAGGTAAAAGCATTGAAAACTTTCTTGGACTCTTCTGCGTGGAAAACCCAGGTGGATTTTATTATCTACAGTAGTTATGTACTTTGATGGGAAAATAAGAAGGCAAACAATTTTCGCTTTTGCTCGTGCCTGATCTGAACAAAATTCAATAGCCCCAAAATTCACCCAGCACCTTACCGAGATAAATAATAATAATAACACACAATGTAAAGAAGGGAGGGAAGGATTTACTCGAAAATTTGTTTGTACCTCAACACTGAGCTTTCTACTACATACATATTTGTATGCATACTGTACTGGCACATTGTACATTGTACACTATAGGCTAGACATTTAGGATTTTCTCGAGTTTGCTGTAAGCGGAGATCTCCGACTCAAATTTAATAAGGAAATTCTAAAGCCTCGCCGTACTCCAAACTTCATGCACATATGTATGTATGTATGTACGCTGATGCTATGTATACTATACTATACTCTAGTTCGTTGTCTGCATCTTTATACAATGTACATTGTACATACAAGGCTACAAGTTCCCTGACATAATACACTAAAATCCTCTTTGTCTCTCCCTTATTTCCCTCCGCATCTCCTCTCTGTCCTTCTTGTGTTGGTGAAATGGAAATCCGCGCAAACATTTTCCCTCGGAGCAAATTTCTATAATGATATCTTGGCCATCAGCATCCGCATCAGCATCAGCATTATCATGAACAACAACAAAATCCACATCAACAGTAATAATCTTTTACCAAATAAAATCCGGCAACCTTCTCTCCCTCTGCTTGTCGCTCCCCTTTGATATTTCCATGCTAAATTCTAAATTCGTACACGAAAATGAAAATGATACGAAAATAAAAGCAACTGCTTTATGTATAATAAATAGTTACGACTCTTGAATAAATACCAACTATAGTTAATACACGGTACACAGTTTTGCCGTGTGGATTAACAATTGATGTTCAATCGTGTCATTTTAATTTTCTCCAGGACTTGTAATCTTTCCCCATCATGCTGATTGAACGCTTGGCTAATTAACTGTATGTACAAAGTACACTGTAAATTATACATTATACACCGAGCAAGTATTTTTTCAACCGCTTCTTAAACAATGCTCGAAGTTTGTCTTCATTTTCAGCCAGATGTTTTCTCTTTATTTTCTCCAGTATTGTAAATTCAAGTCTCGTAATATTTGAAGTGGGTGTTGATGTTGATTTTGATTTTGACGCGGATGCTTATGGTTCGTCATTATATGCAAATTAAAACACTCTGCTTCTTCATCTTCTTCTTCTTCTGGAAGAGCCCCGAGACTTGAAAAATGAAGAATATTTACTCTTCTCTCCGCTCTCGCTCTTAATCATTCACAGCTGTCGTCTTTATCGTTGTTATCATTATTGTGGATATTATTTGGTGTGGAACGACACTTCCTCTCCATTATTGTACATATTTATTAAACAAGGGACTCTTGATCTTGAGTCTCGACACTCTCTCAAGTTGTATAGTTATGTATTTACATAGATAGAGGAATTGAAATGATGATGGTGTGATGTTGATGTTGACGCGGAGGCTGACGGTGAAGAGTGAAGATTAAGAGGGAGAAATGGAGCTCAAGTTGAATTTCATTTTGTGAAACTTTTCTCATTCCAGCTCCTGCAATTTTGAAATTGTGTGTTCCTGTGTACATTTGTAATGGATAATCCAATGTAAAAATTCAAATAGGAATTTCAAATTTAGCAGGTCATAAATTTTTATTCAAAAGTCTCAAGTCCATTCCGCCACCATTTCTATTCAAACTCAATCCACAAAAACACTTGAGATGGAGGCCAATGGCGAAAATCCGAAAGTAAAGCTGGAGATAAGTAAAGTACATACATACAAACATGCATATAAACGGTTGATAATCTTGCTGTGAATGTTGTGCATGTGTAATACGTATGTATATAGAAAATGCATCAATTTCCATATGGATTGAACAGGATTGAGTGGAGATAGATAAAAACAAATGGCAGAATATGTTCAATACGGGGGTTTCGTGAGAAATACTCGAGAACACGAAAAAATACCTTTTTTACATAAAGCTCAATGGTTAATTTTTTATTTTGCAACGCCTACTGCTAAATTTCTCTATTTTGCTTGTCATAAAAATTTTACCATAATATTCTCGGATAATAATGGGTAAACATGAATTTTATGCTCCTTTCTATCTCACACATTTCCAGTTTTTCATTTTTGTGTAAAAATGTGCAATTTTTTCACTGCTGCAAAGAACAGAGAGAAATGGCCCAATTTACATGGATAAACGAAAGGGAGGAACTTGAAGGAAATATGTGTGTACAAGTACAAATTGCTGGACTATCCACTGTTAAAACTATTAATCCAAGTATTTGTACAATCTACATGGGAAAAATATGGGCAAAGTTGTGAATGCAATTCGCAATTCCAGACCTAGGATTCAACCATGTATGATTCACGTATGTAATATATGAGTGTCTATTTATATGTATGAATGCATGGATGGACCACCCTGAAACAGGGCAAGTCTACCTACTCTACATTTATGACAGACTTATGACTCGGAGTTGGCCAACTAACTCATTTCCACTCTCCAGAGAACAACAATGGCGATGACAGAAATGTGAAATTATTTCGAGAGAGGAACCTCTTGAATTTGAAATTGTTTTCTCTCTCGCTTTCTCTTCCTCTCGTACCAAACTCAAGTGAAACCGAGTTGAATAGTCAAATACTCAAACTCATAGCCATAGTCGTAGTGAAAGTCATCCACCGACCGGATTTCCCAAGTACACGCCAACCAACAAACGAGCTCAATCTTGCTCAGCCAGAACCATAACCAGAACCGGAGAGAAAGTAGTTGAAAGTTGATATTGATATTATACATAAACAAATTTCATTTTCCAGATCCGTTTAGGTACCTCCTCTAGGTATACGTATGAAAAGTGTATTTATATGGGTACGATGACTTGCCGAGTGGTTTCAAACGGGATCTGTATGGATAATGCCCATATGCACAATGCACAGTTGAAGCTGGAGAGTTGGCTGCAAGATGAAGGTTTTCTACTCCAGCTCCTGGTCCACTTAAAATGAATCGACTCAATTCGACTTGAGTCTGGTCTGCTTCAACTCCCCTCGATAAATATTATGCAAACAAGTACAGATACAAATAGAGCGTACAGTGTACAATAATATACAAACTGCACTATACATTATACATACAGTGAAAGTACCCATTCCTTTTCACATCTGCTTGGAATTTAACGGGGAACAGAATGCACCAGCCAGCTCCATATAATATACGATAGAACTTGGAATTTAGAATGCAGAGTTGGAATGAGGCCTAAAATGTAAATTACTTCAATTTACAATGTTCCCCGCCTGACTACACACATTATTAATATGACTATGATTATTATTATATTATTTTGTGTGTTCCTTAGGTACTTTATAGAGCAAAATATGTATCGTAGAAAATTGTGTACAAGAAGACTGTCACTAAAGAATATTACAATTTCAAGTTTTCTTGGGAACAGAGTATTCTCAAATTAATAACGCCCAAGTTTTTCCTCTAAAAGCCAACATTTTTGTATGCACACAAAATATTCACTAAAGAGTATCTAAAGATGTGTTTTTAAGATTTTTTCATGGTTACGCGAGAATCACTTGAAAGGTAAACTGTTTTCATTACAATACATTGAGCACTAAAAAAATGAGGAGTAAAATACAAAAATTATAGGACAACAAAAATTCTTTTCTAAAACCCTGTCATTAGATAATAAAAACAAGGTTCAGATTTACGAGGACTTAAAATGTAACAATAGCAGTAATATTACAGCTAAGTTATGGAGTTTTGCGAGAAATCCTTGGACATTGGGGAATATAACGCTTTCCAGCGTAGTTCTATATTCTCTATATATCTAAAAGGGAAAAATGGCAAACACCTTGGCAGTGAAATTTAAAAGTCCGCTATTAAAATGCATTGCCCAGAAAAAGTGAAAAACATGGAAAAAATTTATGGGATGGTATTAAATGAATAGGTAAGGATTATAAGATGGTAGGTATCTACTTATGTATATTGTACATTTCTTCACTTTACAGCTCATTGACATTTTTCATAGGGATCAAGATCCAGTTGCTTTCGATAGAAGGAGAAAGCTGGTGAAAAGGGGTGAAAGCCAAGTATTGTAATAACGAGGAGGGCGAATAGAAAAAGTGAAAAGCTTCAAAATTTTCCCCAGTCAAACTCCAAGATGCTCGAGCACTCAAATATAATGACGATGATGATGGGGACGATTACCCTTTTCCTGTTGTAAATTGAACACAACAAAAATTGCAATGGAGACGGAAAATATGTGTAGTAAATAGTAAAAAAATCTCCTGCTGTTCCTTGCCTAGTGTTCAAAAAAGGGAAACGCTAAAAATGTTCAGTACTTTCACCTTTTTCAAATGTTACAGCGCGTTTTTTTGTGTTTCTTCTATGAATGCTTATGTATACATAGATTCAGTGCCTGCATAAGTAAAAACACCGGAGGAAATGCTACATACAAATGACCATCATTATACTCATGGCCATGATCATCGCATCTTCATGATGTGGTGTTCATGATTCCAAACCTTTCCCTCCTTGTTTTTAGCTTTTTTCTCATGCTCAGCTTATATACTGATACTCGTAGGATTAGCAAACGGCGGACAGGGGAAATTTTTAAATGGAGCCCGATAATACTCCTGGCGATACTTTATGACAGACCCGTTACATAATAGAATACACCAGCAACGGAAACTCCAACAACAACAAAAGCAGCGTCAGTCATCAAAATCACCGTGCGAACATTCGTTTCCAGTCCGTATCTTTTCACTTTTTTTGTACGGAGATTCCAATTCACCAGTATAAAGGTTCAATGCAATGTTACCAATTTTGCAAACGTTTTTCAAGTAAAACATCATGAAACTGGAGCCAATTATACAACAGAACAACTTCATACCGTTTTGTATAAATTTGGCGTTTCTTCTTGTCCAAACCATATTTTACTGCACTTTTATGCGCCATTTTTTCTTTCTTGTCCGCACAACTACATATGTACATAGATAATGTTAGCATTATAGCCTAAAGTCTGAGCCTTGGCTAATTGTCAGTATTAAATGTGTCATGGCCACATGTAATTAGTTTGGCCGCATCAACTACCATGTATGTACGTACATAATTTATATATGTGGTTCATTTTGCTCACAATTTCTGCACCAACATTTGTACGTGTACAAAATTCCTACCCGCACATTTTCCCACTATTATTCTGAGCACTGGTACAAAATACAAAACATGGACAAACTGATGGCAGAAGTCGCTTGTACATACTCTGTACATTGTACATATTTACAAACATATCTGTACATGGCTACATGTGAAAACGCCGACATGAAAATGCCGACAAGTGAAAACGCCGACATGAAAACGCCGACACTGAAAACGCCGACAGCGTGAAAACGCCGACACTGAAAACGCCGACAGCGTGAAAACGCCGACAAAAAAAACGCCGACACGTGAAAACGCCGACATGAAAACGCCGACATGAAAACGCCGACATGTGAAAACGCCGACACGTGAAAACGCCGACATGTGAAAACGCCGAAAAGTGAAAACACCGACAGCCAAAAAACTTCTTTTTCCTTCGGTGTAAGTACGAATAGGCCTGCTCGTTCCAAATTAGGTTAACATAGCCATAAGTAGTGATTTTTGAAAAAAAGCGACGTTTTTGAAAAGGCAGATTGCCGACACATCTTTGAAGCCGTTTGTCATAAATGAAAAACAATATTGCATGCAAATCCACTACCCACACATTAGGTAAACATTACGTTGGAAAATACTTTGTTGAATCAGTCCAATGTGCTATTATGAACAATAATGAAAAATTGGCGAGATATCCCTAAACTCGTTCAATCAATAAGCGCATGTATCGGGTTGGAAAATTCCCACACAAAGTATTTCTCTGCACCTACACAGTCTAAACTTTACTGTTTGGACAGGAAAAGCGAACAAATGTCATGATACTCTTTCCCACTTGCTGGACGCCGTCATTATGACCTTTTCACAATTAGATAAAGAGTTTTATCAATGCTTGTGGAGAAGTCTTTTTGGAACCAAGCCAAGGAATTTGATTTTACAACCCCTAATAAATTTCAATTGCTTACGTTTCGACCTGTATTTCAGAATGACGATTTTCTTTCCCCATTTTTCCAACGTGGGCTTAAGTGCCATGCACCCTTATCTGCAATTCACCCTTTTTGCTCTGATCCTCCGCCTAAAACGTGCGGAAAGTTCTGTCAAGATATCCCAAAATCTGAGACACTTCCTGCCGCTTGACCAGCAGATTCACCTCAACACTTTGTAACAAGTAGGCTTATCTCGAACCTCTCTAAGGCTCCCTCTTTTTCTCACTTCTCTTTGTCTTTGCATTATCTTTTCCTCTGTTTTCTTCGGCACCTGCTTTTGTATTCTCAAAAAACGATACCGCAAAAGGATGAGTTTCGGAATAGTCAACGTAGTAAAAACATTTTTCTTTGTGGTTGAATGGCTGTCCCGAACTTTAATCGAGCAGTGCCATAACGAACAGCCTGATCAAATTGTCGTGGTAGCGCACATTGAAGAGCCATCTAGTGAGCAAGTAAAAGCTGAGATACGCGCGCGAGAATTGTGGCGCAAAATCTGCCAAATTTTTTTGGCGCTGTGGTTGCTCACGGGAGTGGTATTGACCAACGGCTACAAGGGCATCGTCACTTCAGAAAGCTCGCTGCCATATCCCTATGAAACCAAATGGCAAAAATGCCTACAGTTTGCCCCAGAGTGGCGATCTTCACGGTCACTGTCAAAGGTCGAAGACAAGGTCAAGAAGGTGGATGGTCCACGCTATCAAATTTACTACACAGACCTCGGTCTTCAGTGCGGCGATATGGAAAGTAGAGCACCGCCTTTATTTGGATTTGCGATCAAAAACCGAGTGCAATATGCACCTTGGTCAAAGGGCGACTTTGGGTTTCAAACCATGCGACTTTTCTGTTGGAGCTTGTGCGACCCAAGTCAAGAGCGAGACCCAAATAAGCGCAAAACTTGTCATCTTGAAAAACCGTGCGAAATTTTCCAGGAAATGGCGCCTCTCTGGAATCGTACGCACGTTGGCTGTATTCAAGAACTGTGGCAAATCTTAAAACTCGAGAGGTCATCGAGGTCAAGCGAATCATATTTTCCGATCGCAGCGCAACGCACAGTTTTTGTGACGAAAGCCACCGAGTTTCCGCTCTACTGGGAGCTATTTTCAAGGGCGATGAAAGCAGAAACTGGGACGGGTTGGAAATTTTGGCACAACCGAGACGTCCTTGATGACGATTCGTTTATGACAAGCTGGGTCTACGTAATAAACGTATTTTTGGACAAACATCGGGGAGTCGTCATGAAAACTCGGATGCAAACTCTACTTTCCAGCGGAATTTACCAAATGTGGGAGTTTTGGGACCGATTTTTGACACTGGGGAAAATTTTGTTGGCAGAGGTTGATGCAAGCGATGACAACTTTTTGCCTCTGTCTTTTAAAGACTCGGACGTTGGCTTGGTGTTCCAGTTGTACGGTTTGAGTCTGTCATTTCCATTCGTAGTGGAAGTGGTGCCAATCATTATTGACCTCGTTACTTCTTTTATTTACCAAGTCCATTCAAGACTCTGGAACTGTCCAGTGCGACTATTCAGATCAATTAAGCATTACTTGTAAATTCCTGACCCCTGGATAGAAGTCCCATCGGTTTCTCCGATTTTGACCTTTACCTTTTGACCCAATGTGACAATGGACATTTACAATCCAAGTTGAATATCGTCGACTGAATTTGATGCTTTCGATCAAAATTAATTGTCATCAACGAAATTCTTTATTTTGAATCCAAATTAAAGGTCCAAGGCACACTGGTCGATTTTCAATAAAAAAC
The DNA here is from genome assembly GCA_034698285.1 of Sminthurinus bimaculatus. Lineage (NCBI taxonomy): Eukaryota > Metazoa > Arthropoda > Collembola > Symphypleona > Katiannidae > Sminthurinus > Sminthurinus bimaculatus. Next base: position 6,907 of record JAQIVE010001851.1, on the reverse strand, counting down.
GGAATCAATTATCAACTATCTGGAAAATTACCACTTTTGTCGCTTCTAGACTAGAAAGTCACAAGGATTCGGAATACGGTGTCAAAAACTCGGTTTGATTACGTTACAACCCTAATTTTTTGGTTTATTGGTTTTTCGGTTACGACAGTACAAAAGCGGGTAAATTTGGTTTCCACTGTTGTCATACGTTATCAAATATCTAAAAGGTTGACTATAATTTTTGAGTTTTAACATTGTTTTTGTACACTTTTGTAGCCGTTAATGCTCGGAGAATGTCCGTTGAAAAGAATGGATTGCTTGACTTGGAGGCCGCTTGAGCATATCACATTGTCTAGCCTATACCTGCGCCACCTAGCGTTGAAAGCAATAATTGAATACAAGTTTTTTCTTTTTTCAACACACCGTTTATTTTGCATGTAGCCATAATTTTACTACGAAGAGGTTCTTTATTTTTATATTTACATACGTTTCTTTTTCTTTATGTTTCATTTACATCGTCCGATGTGTAACATTTATCCGCATTCGGTAATAAATAACACAGAACAGCTTCAAAGCATTGGTCCAAAAACTGATCGACAACATGTGGTAGAAAATAAGGGAAAATGAATACAAAATGAATAAAACCAGCGATTCCGACCATAATAATATAAAACAGCGCTTCCCAGATACGTTGACGCACCTTGATCTGCGACAGCGCATGTAGGGTTGATTTAGGAGGAACGAAATTAGCAGGATAGACGAGAAGATGATGAGGAAACTGAAAAAAGTCTTTCTTGTATCTAAATTCGTACCACGAGAACTTCATCTTGCTACTAAACCTGAGTTTGAGAATAGGTAAGAGGACATTGAAATTGATGCGTGTGGGTGGTTTTACAATGTTCCGAAAACCCGAATACGAAACGTATCCGACAACGACGTTCTCCAACTTTGGGAACAAACCCCGATTTCTATTCAAGGACTCGGTTTGTGGAAAAACAGGAATGTTGCACCTTCGTCTTGATGGAAGGACGACGATCAAGGTTATCAGATGAGGCAGTCTGGGTACTTTGATACCCGGGACATCCCCGAAGGAGTTTAACCAGGTAATTTCTTCAAGGGTGTCTTTACTACTAATCAAAATTCTGTTAAAGACATTGACAAATCGTTGGAACAGAAAAGGATCCCGGTTGTTCAACCGCTTAACCTTGTGGCCCTTGATTATTAAGGAACGGAGTTTAGGACCCATATGGACAAAGGATTCCAGCAGGGTGATTTTATCATCAGTAAAATATTTGGGAGAAAAATCAAAGGTCATGACCTTTACGAAGAATACTTTGGAGGATCGGATGAATAAAGGAAGGTACCTAATCTTTAGACTTTGGGGAATATCGGAAGATTCCTTAAAACAGTTGATGGATTTGAGTGAGCTAGGATGGGAAAAAAGGAGATCCCTTAAGACGCTGTTCGGATCAAAATGCTCGGTTGCTCGGTTGAATTCGGCATCGAAAAGTTGAGTTTTGTATGGAAATTGAAGGATCTTGACATTAGTGCCGAGAATATTTAGGGCTTTTAAAATTTCAACGTCGTCATATTCCAGAATCTTGACGTTTTGAACATGTTTCGCCTTCAATGTCAGCCAATGACTTGAATCTTGAGATTGGCCTAAATTTTGACCTCGACCTTGACCCTGACCTCTGTTGGTGTTTTGTTGAATAGTGTTGTAGCGATTTGTGACTACCTTTGAAAATAGGAAGAAAAAAATTCTTCGTAGTTCGCGGTATAACTTCCAAGGGCCCCAATTAAAACAGTAGATCCAACGCGGGATTTGAACCACACTTTGAAGCAAAAGGTGCTTGCTGGCAATGTCCCGCCAAAAAATGTTGAGTTGGCGAACAGTTTTCAGGGAGTTGACATCCAGAAATCGGCAAATGTGATCGATGACCTTAAATGAGCAAAAAATTTAGGTGTCTTTGCATAAATTCACAGTTTTCTTTGATTCGAATGGGATAAAAATGTGAAAACTTTCATGAGGGTTATTTTTATCCCGTTTTTGCTTACAATAAATGTGTTGAACGCATTTTCCAGCTCGCCACGCGGGAGTTTTGTCGGAACTTTCTTTCCAGGCATTTTAAAAAAGACTGTAATCATAAAGGCCAATATTAGAGACACAATATATTCAAGGCTGTTTTTTGAAAAATTCTAAACAGTCCCCAAACTGTATTTTGGTACAAAAAATTCATCTACTGTCTACATTAAACTTATTACTTAATAGGTCTTACCACCTTGGTTAACCATTAACCATGCACTTGAGTACTTTGAAAATGCTGCACAAAATTTACATATTTAACACTCTGGGCACCAAAGTCTACATTGTACAAGCTGAGTGCTGGTTTTAATGTGAGGAAGAAAAGATGAAGCAAAACTATACGGCACAAAATGAGGGGAAATAGACCAAACGAGAGAGAGAGAGAGCTTCTTGGCTTTGGAAGGTCAACCGAATGAAGTCCCCAACAACAAAAGCCATTTGCATTATACATTATACATGCATTGGTTATAGTTTATACTGCCCTCTCCTGAACTGAGTACATATATATTATGTATACATGGATATATGCAGGTACTTATTGTCCTTTGTGCATTTTGTACAACAGAGCGGATAAAGGACAAAATCCAGCACTTGTTTACACCAAGGAAATCAGACAGAGGTGCAATACATACGTATCGAGGGTGTTCTTTTAAAAATGGACATGTAAGAGAGTGGAAAGAATTTATTATGGACACGTAAGAAAATGTCAAGTTTTCATTATGGGCATGTAAGCAGTAAGTTCCTATACTTTCAATGCTTGTTAGTTTGCAAAAATCCTCCTGCCTACAATATAAATTATACAAACTATCACAAGACATTAAGCCCCTCGTGTCTGTGGAATCATATAATATTATCATATTGCGTTTCGATTTTCGATGATCCATTGACAATACTTTGATATTGTGTCATGTTGGTCATCTTGGCCGTCTCATGTGGTGTGTGTGACATTGTCTCATCTTACAATTCATACTGTAGTTACGGTTCTTTTCGAATTTAATGTTTATGTAATACATGCATATGAATCCATTAGGAAAGAAGGTATACATGAATGAAATCGTGGTTGTAGATTTAAGAAATTGAGACTTGAGTGGACGTTTATAACAGTTTGGTAGAATTGCATGCAGTGGCAGTGCATGGTGCAGGCAGAGTGGTCAAGGTTTTTATGCAATATATGATATCCTACAACTGTGGACATTGAGTGCAGAGTGTGAACTTCATCCAATATTTTATTGAATTTCTCCACCAAGAGAATCTACCATGTATATATGTATATAAGTACATGTCGGAGAAGCGGATCAAAGTTGAAGATTGCATTTCATAGATTTCCACCCAAGCTGCTGACACTGATGATGACCATGGCCAGAAAGTTTTTCATGATTTCTTCTTTTCTTTTTCCCTTTTTATCCCCTTTATATGTATTTTTTCACCAAGTCTTCTCCCCTCTCGTCCATTATTTCTAATTCTTCTTGTTCTTCTGTTCGTCCTTCTCTTGGTTTCGGCCACAAGTCACAACATTATCTCGATTGAGAATTTTTCTTCCTTTCTTCTCACTTTTGGACAGGTCCATCTCCATCTTTCTCCAGTCTCTTTCCTTGTCACCAAGTCGAATTTTTTTCAATTTTCCCCTCGGCTCTCCCTTTCAGCCTTCCTCGCTTGCACGTACATACATAAGTACTCGGTGGTGTGAATGCGTGAGCGTGGTGACAGAGTTTCCCTCCTTGCTCTTTCTCGTCCATTGACCAAACCAAACCATTATTACCATTATCATCTTTTTTCTCACTCGACATACAATGAGTCATGTCCACATGGAAAGTTTAGATTCTTACCCAACTTTTGCCGAAATTCCAGTTTGACTTTTGATGTTGACTTTGAAAAATCGACTTGACTTTCATAATATCAGGCAGAGAGTCTTCTCCATGCAATATTCCAATAGGGTTCCAAAGGCCAAGGAAACATTGTAGTCGGACAATGAACCCTTGAATTTTAAAAATGGAGGTATGGCTTCAAGACAAAGTTATACATACAAAACATGCAGCGATAAATTCTTCAACCATCAATTTAACAGCTCAAATCAATGCACTGTAAAAGGAGTCAAACATATCTTACATAATTTTCAAATTTGTTTGAAAGCAGCACACACTCTAAAACTGACGTTGTTACTTTCTGTTTCCGAAGTCTCAAGGTAAACGTCTGGAGAAACCTGATGCATAGTCTGTCTGTATCCTCCACTTTAAAAAATCTACTTTCCCAATTCCCAGCCACAGCATTTAAACTATCTATACATTATATTGTAGATTTTCTCAGAATTTCCATACCTCTCTAAAATTTATGCTTCTGCAACATTTACTTATGCTTTTTTTCGAGAGAATTTGGAAATTTAAAACACGAAAAGCTGCGTTTCTTACAGCCTAAACATGTAAAAACATTCTAGCTGTCATCCGAACAATAATCTATTGACGCTTCCTTTGAATTCCAAGCCCACACGTGTGAATGTGTGGTTTAGATTTAGATTCTGTTGCTGAGGTAGTTACTTTATCTTGTGATACTCGTGCTTGTATGTATGTGTATATGTATTGTGTACAAACAAATCCGGTCTGATAGGGATAAAGAAAATCTTTGCACCATAATAATACAATTTTACACGAATAATACACACAAGCCACGTATATCTGAAATCTATTGATAACAAAACCTACGCAGGAAAAAGGATAAACAAGCAAAGCGGAAGAAGCAGAGGTGTGGAGAAAGCTATGAAATAAACGCAGGATAGGATCAAACAAGAGGGAGCTTGTGCATTTCTACACACCGATATAGCATGAAAACACTGTACAATCCACTGGTACAATGCATACAATAACAACTAGCAATAAACTTGAATGAACTCCACAACTCTGCGATTTTCTATATGTACATTTTACATCGTACATACTTCAAGCGTGTTTTAGGAACTCTCTTAGCAAAAATAAATGTCGCTTATAATTTATCGAGTGTGTGCATTTATTCCATATCCACAAGGACACATCTTTTTTCTCCTTCCCCCTTCTTCACTCACGGGCCAACTTATGTATTTACATATGTAGGAGGGCAATCCGGGATTCTATTGTACAGTCCTTTTCGTGTTCATCCCCATCTTGTATCCAAACGTGGGCCACCAAATTCACTGAGCAGATTCTCCTTCATGTACATTGTACATGTAACATGTATGCATATTACACAATACATAGTTTCCCTCTGCTCCCCCGCTCCGTCCCATCTGTACACTTTATTCTATTTGTGAATCCCCATTTGAGCATAAAATAGATGAATAGAGGATGCGATGCGATGCAGTAGCCTCTGTAAATAAGTAAAAGGAGCAGTATTCTTTGTTCTTTTTGTTTACAGTCCGCACAACTAAATTTGGATGTAACGAAGGAAATATCCAAAATACAAGTCTGTACACGCATTTTATGTATATGGCAAGTATTGTGTATGAAAACAAACCCCGAAATGGTTTACTGTACACACCCGGATTACGGGTACAGCTTTAATAAAATACAATGCAAGTTTCTAGCTCAAGCAGTCGTTCTAACTTTCACTTAAGCAGATGACCAAAGCGGAAATGAAAAGGCCGTGAAAACCACTTAATTTATGTACTTATTCATTTACTTCTTCATTCTTCGCTTATTAGTCTCATTAGACACTTGAAAGTAAACTACAATATAATGGGTAAATGAAAAGAGCAGGGTCAGCGCCAAATGACTGTTTGGGGAATTTGTATTCCATTGTTTTTTATCTACAAGTGAGCTGGGATATGTACGTATGTAGGAAGCAAAAAGTACTGGACAGATGCACAAGTTAAACATAATCCCAAAATGCTTTAACGATAGCAGTAAGCAAAATTGAATATCGTGAGGGGGAACAAAAGTTTCAATGATCCAGAAATCTCTATAGTTGTTTCTGCAAAATCCCAACTTGAGATAGACAGCTTTTTTACATGGGAGTTAAGCCACGGCTTTTATATTCAGTGGGATTTTTCAGCGATTCCCCGTTTCCCTCTTTCTCTTTCTACATCTTTGTCTTCTTCAACTCCTTCGACTTGAAATATAATCTCTGGGGAGAAAATGATCAATCGCATATCTAGTTCAAGTCTCGTCCTTCTTCCCTTGCTCTTTGCACTTTCACTTTCATCCTCACTCTTACTCTCAATAAGCCAGTCTGTCAGTCTCTGCGTTTCTCGGTCTTTGACTTTATCTTTATCTGCTTGTCTCAATATCACCTGAACTTTTCCATTTATGGTATCTATCCCAGTATATGTGCATATATAAAACATCCAGCCTCAATCTACTCTCTTTTGCTTGCAATAATACATCAACTATGTATACAGAGACGTACTTTATTTTGCAAATGAAGAAAGGACGAGAAACAAAAAAACCTTTGGTGTGGTGTGAGGAGACAGTGATATGTCTCACATTTAAATACAATAGAAAATACTGATAGTAGAAAGTGGGTACGGAACTTTGTGTTCAAAAGTTCGTTTTAGTATAATATAAAATCGTAAGGTGCTACCGTTTCCAGATTCGTTCCAGTGACTGCCTTGATTTGACATCTAGTTGACTTGTGGATATTCCCTAGAAACTCTAAATAGACTTTGACTCGCTTCTTTCTCTTCTTGTCGCAGCTCTTTTCCTTTCCTCTATACCCTTTGCTGCTTGTTCAGACATATTGCAAATTGCGAATGTACAATGTACAGTCTTATTTTCAAAATGTATCGAAATATGTTAGATAGAATAAGTTGAGCAGGATACATTCGAGTTCTATTTATATTGAACATTGAAATTCGTTGGTATGGGGTTAAGGGCTCCA
>JAQIVE010001850.1:0-22593 GCA_034698285.1 Sminthurinus bimaculatus | reverse complement strand
ACATTTTAACTTTTAACTGCTCAATTTAGGGTGGTCCAATCCAAGTCAAAAGGCAAGCAAACCCAAGCAACAATGGAAAAAAACCTTTTTGTAAATATAGCCATCTTTCTTTTTTCCCTCTTCTTCTTCTTCTTCTTCTTTTGACTCTTTTGGTTCGTCCTAATTTTTGGCATTCCTATTTTTGCAGCATAATATATTACAATAATGTAATGGATAATGAGGATAATAATAACGATAAAGGAAGAAGTACTATTATTACCATTATTATAATATGCATTAAAACATCTACAAGCTATTAGGAGCAAAAACCTGTTTAAACATATTTAATATTTTTTCATACTTTTTCTAAACGTGTCAAAAATATAATGTGTGATGTGTGTAAACGCAAGGAGGAAGAACAAAAATTGTCAGTGTATGTATAGAAAAACAGTCTACATATTATTATTATACACATATTTAGATAAAAGAGTTTCCATAACGGAGAAAAATCGTTTAAGGATTTTCGACAGAAAGAGCAAAAGAGCGAGAGAGGATTTTAAAATGTAATTATTATTTGGTCCATTATCGTTTGCTATTTGGTGTGATGCACGTATTTAATAAGGAAAAATTATTGACCTTCGGAGGTGAAAGATATAAAGGCTTTTTGCATGGAGATTCCTTTTTTGGAAAATCTCTCTCCCTCTCTCTCTCTCTTTCTGTCTGTCTTTCTCTCTCAGTCAAAATGGTTGATTACGTATGCAAGTTTTCAACGCCATCAAAATTTCTTACAAAAGCTGTCGAAATAGGATCGTTAAATTATTACACGGAACGATACATGCAAATATGTATAAAGGTATTAAGCAGCAAACCGTTTCTGTGTACAATATTATATTATACAATACATACAATAGATATAGAATAAATATGTAAAGTTAGACATTGGCAGTCCGTGGTATGTCATGTATCATGTATGTATAGTATGAAAAGGTACGGTGTGTGTCTGAATGTGTTTGTGTGGGTGCAAAACTTGTGTGTGGAATTCTGATGGTTTTAATTAAACAACGCTAAATGATTTCACCCTTTCGATTCTTGAGAGGAGCAATTAAACGCCCACGAATGCAAAGTCAAGATTCAAACTACTTTACTACACATGTTGTCTTTTTGTGTATTGTATGTATTGTATATTGTATACCGAGTGGACTTTGAATGAGTAAATGTGTGTATTTGCCTACAACATAAAATACTCTCAGCAGCATCAATTTGACAAAGGCGAAAGGACTGCTGTTTACTACATTTATTATATTAGCCTTTTGTTGTGTATTTACTGTATATTTTGTGTGTCTTCAGTATGGAAAATGGCTAAAAAGGATGAAATGCGGAGTATCAATCAGCTGTATAGTGTATAGTGTATACACATTACACATATATTATGAATTGTGTATAATATGCCGTAATAATGATGATAAAACACTCCAGCTGTCACTATATTCAAGATTATATTATAGACATAGGCGGAGGCTACCATCAGCCACTCATTCTCCATAATTTTTTAATATCATTTAGACAAATCTTTCTTGGAAATTGAACATGTATGAAAAAAGTCATAACTGTCGCTTTTTCTATATGGATAATGGGTAAAGGGTACTGTACATATACATGTAGCGTATTGTGTATTGTATACTGTATACGGACTTTCAATAATTTTAATTTTTTAATGTATAGGATTCTGAATTGGTAAATTTTTTTTCTTTCAGAATAAGACATCACTGAGCCCCGAGGACGATATTTTCATTGCTTGCTCACCACGGATTGTGAGGAGGCGACTTGGCTCCTTCTCCGATAACCCAAACAACGGCCTCAATAATGGACATAGTAATGACCAACTCGCACTTCCTTCGCCAGGTACGTACTTATATGACTCGGCAAAATACATAACTCACATTTTACTACGTACAAGATTAAAACGTAATAATTACTGTCTTAGTTGTTGCATTTTTAAAATGCTGTTGTCTAATCTCTTAGTTAATTAATGAGGAAATTTATGTCAAAAAATGAGCTTATCATTGAGAAACTTTCACTGTAAAACTGTTACATTTTACTATATGCTTCGACTGTGTAACTTTTAATTACTTCTGTGTCAAAATTTTGAGTGAAATGGAAAAGGACATAATGAGACGTGCTTGTGTTATTTATATTACATAATAATTTATAAAAAATATTTTAGACACAACTCCCAATGGCTCTCTGAGACGACGACGAAGCAGAGTTCCCTCTGATGAAGACGAAGGGCTCATGGATTACCTCCGTCACACTGGAGGTGATGGATCGAGGGAGAGACGTCCGGGCAACGAGCAGTACGGATCACTCGATCGATCATGGTCACGGAAAACGAGACGAAGGCCCAATCTCATGGATTTCGTCAACGACGAGAGAGAAAGGCCCGGCTCGCCAAATGTTCATCCGGATGTCAAAGGCAATCCAGGAAATCCAACTGTACAGATTGATAGCTCAAATGCAGACTCCAAACATGAAAATCCCACAAAGTACTGACTACAAATAATTTTATTTTATAATATTTTACACAGAATCTGAGAAAAGACAAAATTTCAAGTGGCATTTTTCATGTAACATGCATTATTTTTTTCTGCTTGAAAATTTTTTAGGGAATGGAGAGACAGGATTTCCGCTTGGTTTGTGGATTTGGAGAATGGAAGTGGTGAAATTCCAAAGCGACGACCGCCTCCACGACGATTTCAGCGTCTTGGAATGGAGAACCGCAGTGATTCGGCAGGACCCAGAGGACTTGCTACTCTTCCAGAGGGTGAAGTTGGCCAGGAAGAGGGAACCAGCAGCACCCATACAAATACAAATGCAACTACAACTGCAAATTCAAATGCACATGCAACTACTCCCAGAATTTCAACTTCATCCTCCACTAGCAACAACAGTAGCAACAATGTTAGTAATAATCCAGTTAGTACATACCAACGAGTTTATCCGGATCGAAAGCCTTCGTTGAAGCTAAACACGGACATTGTGTCCACAATGGAAGCAATCGAAGAAGTTCAAAGTCCGGTAAAGGAAAAGTCCATCTGGCGCAGACCCTCTCTAACACCAAGTTTGACCGACTTGGGCAAGGATAGAAGAGACTCCTTTACATCAAGAGATGGATCGGTATTTTTTGCACACATACACAAATATATACCTTACAAAATTTTAAATAATTTTTAAAAAATGGGTGAATAAAACTGAATTTTGAAAATTTACAGAAGGACGATGGACGGCGTTCTCTCATCGGGGCATTGGGCAGCCAGTCTCATGACGAACGACTCGTTTTGTACATTCCCGAAGAGGCTCTTCCTCCAACCGTCAAGGGAAGTTTTGACCGCCGACCCTCCACCGGAAAAGTTGACCAGTTGCTTGACAATGATGAAAATGGTGGTGGCACAAAAGAAGGATTTGATCGATTCGCCTCCATCCGACGATCAAGAAGATATAAAAAGGGGCCGGAAATTCCACTCAATACAAACATCAAGAGCGGCTCCCCGTCCACACCAAGTCCACAACCGAAATTTGTGTCCAAAGTTGACATTTCCGGTGCAGATATGACATCTTCATCTTCACCCCTCGATGTCGGCACAAAGACAACCAGCAACAACAGCAGTAGTACTTTAAGCAGAAACGCAAAGGTTCCATTAACTCGAATCAGATCCCGAACGGACCCTAGAAGTGCCAGCATGATTGAGCCTCGTCATGTCCATTTGGCCATGGGTCGAAATTCCGCCTCGAGCAAGCATGACGTCCTTGATTCCCACGACAATACCAGCACTCGATCCCCGATCCATGTCATTCATCCAAATACCTCAAGCCGCGAGCCTTTGGGTCAACACAACAATTCTTTCAACTCGTCCAAGGTTCTCCTCAGCTCCTCACCTGGCAGTGCGGAGCATGACGAGGGCTTTGAAGAAAGTCAAAGTTCACTATCAGAAACAAATAGTCAGTCTGAATCTTCAAATAATAATTTGGTGTCCACAAACAACATTACTTCAGCTCAAAAGTCAAATTCAAACTCGTCATCTTTGACGACCAATAATGTTAATAGTAATAACAATAATAATAGAATCCGAACCGGAAGCTTCCGCACCAGCACAAATAGCAATTCAAACTCAAACGATAGTCATAATAATAGTAGTAGTAGTAGTAATAGTAGTAGTGGTGGTTTGTTCACTCGTCACACATCCAAGCCGACAAGTAGTTTTAATAATCACTCGCCTGTGGTAGTTCAAGCTGTGAGGAAAAAGTCTCGCCAGGAATTAGGAGAAAATAATGTATTGAATAATAATAACAATAAAAATAACTCCCGTTCTAGTCTGCTCAGCTCTCGAAGTTCTCTCACCAGCCAAACGACCGTCAACACAGTCAGAGAGGTGGATACTGACAATGTTAAATCATCAAATGGCAAGACAAATGTCTCACCGAGGTCAAGTGACGGTTCCGTCAACTCCAACCATAGTATTCCGACCATTCCAACAATCATTGGCAATGGTCACAGTACCATGACTAGTAGTAGAAGACCTCTGTTTTCCTCCACCTTCAACACAAATTCACTAAATAGTAATAATAATGCTCGAAATATTCTGTCCTCCAAGAATGCTCGCAATACTGATTATACCCCATCCAGTGTATTTTTAAGCAGTCATGAAAAGGATAACAATAAACTTAATTCATCTTCTCGACTGTCATCAGCCACAACCAATAACAATAATAACAAAACTAGTAGCAATTTTGACCCTCGTAAAACCGGAGGTCGCCTTCTAAGCTTTATGAGACCAACAACGTCAAGTCAAGCGAAGGACAAATTGGACGCTCCCCCAAAAATTAAGGGAGTCATCAGAAAAACATTTAAATGAACAGTAAATTATGCATGTATTAAATGTTAAATGAAATTTTACGATATAAATTGCGAAGCGGTAAGAACATTTTATTGGGCTTTTGAAAAAAACAAATATGATTTGCTATATAAATTAGAATTAAAAATAACGAGGATTTTGTATGCTGTACATGGTAATTTCAACTTGACACGGAGAATATAACTGTAGAAAACTCTGGAGTTTACATGTACGAAAACGTCATTCAGGGTATCTTCTGGAGTCGAATAAGGCTTCTAGACGATTACATTTTCTACAGCAATATTGTCAGTGAGAAGTGTATTTTACCAACACGTATTTACTTGTCGTTAAAAGATGTCGTATTCGTATGCCTGTGATGTTAAAATTCTCAAGTTTTAATTTTTAGTAAACACACACACTATACTTTGTCGTGAGAATGTATGAATCTCGTGTGAGATGTGCGTTGATAAATGATATAACTACTATTATTGATTGTAACTATTTATATGATTATTATCATTATGACTATTTTTATTGTGTAATATATTATATTTGCAATATTATTACATTTTTGTTATTGTTGTACTATGTGTATTATTTAGGCCTTGTTGTGCTGAAAACAAATTACATACCTATTATTATACAAATTGTAATTATTACGGATATTATTATTACTGTGTCATTATTGTGTATTGTTATCGTTATTCAGGGTCCTCCCGATGCACAATCTAAGGGCTAAGGGCATTTCTTGCTTGTTGAATTTTTGTCGTTCACTAAAAATGGATTTGAGTCCTATAATAATACTAGGCTGATGCTGATATCTGGAATCTTGAAACTTTATAAATTGCTGAGTTCTTTATATCTTTATATTTTATATTATTATCATTAGATATAGGTGACATAGTTAGTGAATTTTGAACTATGTATCATGCTGTTGAACGTTTATTATAACTGAAAATTTAATGCGTAATGTAATTATTTTTGTTTTAATGTCTAGAAATATGTTTTTTGCATGATAGTTAACGGTTACTGGAATGGTAATCTATAATGTAACTCTCAATGTGTGTTGATGAGCATGACGCTCCGGTGAACATATTTCGATGTTTACCAGATTTTCGATATAAAATTTAAAATCATTCTACAGCTAAATATCATGTAAATGTTTACAACAGCTGGTCTGAAAATGAGCGAGTGAAAGTGAACAAACTGAAGCTAACTACATTTAGAATAACCCCAATTACTTCGATTGGATTAATGTTATGATGCGGTCAACTACTATAATGTGAAGCTTAAGCTTATTATCATTACTTTATACTTTTATGTTAAAGGTCTTTGATCCATGCAGCTTTAATACATTATATTTGTATCAAATAAAAATGACTCTTTTTGTTTCTGACTTCTGAATCGCATGAGTACTGAAAATGCTACGTAAAACGTAAGTATAGATAATGCTCGTAAATGAAAAAAACTTTGAAAATATGAATAGAAAGAAATTCGAAATCGAAAAAATGGTGCTTAACTACCTTTTACATGAGGTTTTATCATTTATATTTTTTATTAGGTTAATATTTTTCAATTGTATGTTTTTAGGACGTATTAAAATATTTTATCTTGTATAGTAATCGCCGCATACTCAAATGTACGCAGCACAATCTTTAAAAGAAAATGTTGTCAAAATGACATTTTTAACTATTGTATCTGTTTTATTGTAGATGTTATGCAAGCCATCCCAATTTTTTTACTTTCTAACACGCGAAAGCCTCATCTTATTCGAGTTTTGCAGAATCTCTCTATTGTGTGTGCTATAAAATATTAAATAGTATGCTGCAGGTCGTAAATATAGAATAACATCAAGAATGACAATGCAGTCCTAATTTACTATTTACCGTATTTAACTTTACATTTTTGCTCTGCTCGTTAAACAACGCAAATCGAATGTGCTCTAGAAAAAGCACTTCCCTTGCCTGATGGAACATTTAAAATATATACACTGTTAATATTTTTACAACTTTTGTACTGATATACATATGCCTACTAAATACTAATGAATGAAAAGCAAGCACGATAATATCGATAATAAGAGAATATTAAAGTAAACATTTTACTACAAAAACACAATTATATAAATTTTAAACAAAATATTCAATGCAACGCTTTTATTAACTATCTTACCAATAGATACCTAAATATATATATATATACATATTATATTTATAGGTACTTATTACACTATTAATGATGCACAACAAAGGAAGTAGAAACGTTGTCTTCCAAAAGCCATCTACTAGCTGAATTTGTAATGATATGATACATGTATCTAAATATATATACATGTTTTGCTTTTTTAAATAAAGAAACTATATTAAAAGAAAAAAATTCATGCTCAAAATATTATTGATTTTTGGTAACTTTACAGAGGTTTGCGCTTGTTCATTATTCATTACTTTCGGTAGCTACAAATTACAACATATTTTAGTTATTCACGTATGTCAACTGCGCGACGCTCGTACGCTGCATCACCGGTACACATGTATCAAATAGGGAGCATATTTAATTATGTTTGTATTTATTAGTTTTTGTCATGTTTCCTCCTTTTTAATTTTTGGCGACTACCGACTACTGATGTGATGTAGTATAATATGTAAAATGTATATAGTGCATAGAGACGAAGAATGTAGACTAAAGACCTCACACGCTATTGATTTTTTGACAAGGGCGTTCAGTTCATCTCAAGTCGTCTTCTTGAGCTCATCGTCAGTCCCAGTCATTAACTCAAACTGTTTTTTGATTTCGTGAAGAAAATGAAATGTAAATAAGTAGACAGCTGAAGCTACATCATATACATAGTGAAAAACCAATAACTATTCGTGTTAGGATGATGATGATGTGTACGGATGATTCGCCCTTCAATATGGACACGTATTAATTAAATCCCAATTTTAAGAAATTTTTGGGCAAATTAAAACAACATGAAAGATAAAATGCACGGACTACAGGATGACTGTATAACAACAAAAACAACAAAGATGTGTGTTTTGAAGTTTGCATGCGAACTGCTACTTGGACACAGAACGACACGTGTACACCACAGGGCCTGCAACTGTATGCATAAGAAATGATCATTTTTATCATTCTTTGTCCATACTCTTCCTTTGCAAATTATGTACACAAGAAACAGGAACGATACACTTTGCATATATTATTTCGTCTTCAAAATCAAATAAAAGAATTTAAATTCATTAGTTGAAAATTCATTTATATTATAACAATGAACAATGAAGACAATTTTTAAAATAATTCGGATTTGCAAAGTCATAAATCTATGTATGGACCTGTTTAGTTTCGACGTGCTCATATATATTACACGTGTGTAGTGTGTATAAGATTACACACATGCTACACGTACATATATACACTATGCTAAATATGTATGTATTTACTAATACTTTTCCTTGCAATAATGGAACCAGTTTAAAAATGTGCAACAAGAGTTTCTACTTCCAGAATGTAGTTAACAAGTCAACGTAATATATAAATAGAGCCGGATTTGTAAAACTTGATTGTGTGTAAAAAGATACAGACGCGTACTTGTACCAATAAAATCTTTTTTTTTGTACCTCATGTCCAAATTAAAATTGTCAGCTTATCCCACTCATAGTTTGGAAACAATCATTTTACATTTGTAGTCCATTTTCTCCATAAAAAAGCTCAATAATATTAGAAATGATCGACTACAAGAAGTTGTTTCTTTTTTCTTTTACAAAAACCGAATGAAGCATTTTTTTTCTTCTTCTATTTACTACCTGCAGCAGTACAATAAAAAATAATGGAACTTCTTGTGTTGACGTCTTGATGCATACACGCTATTGTTCTCGTGAATCGGAGGACAAGATAAACTCCATCATTATCACTATCAATACAATATTGAATATACAGTACAAAATACACTTAAAATACCTATATTATGCATGGACATACATACATACACATACATTCTCATCAAGTGTTAATATTGATACATAGCTTACTTATATTTGCCTGACCCGCCTTATCTCCTTCCTCCATTATATTTGTCAGATGCCATTTTCAGGTCTATAAATATGCTGCCTATCGTATAAAAAACATGTTGCAATGAAAACAGAAATCGCATAATATTTTCCCTCCACGTGTTTCCAGTTTAAGCTTGCTATGCATTTTTTAAATAAGTAAGTCTAAAATTCAACTGCTTCATTATGGGACGTACATATAAAACATAAAACAAGGCTGCATGCAGGGTCTGATAATCAGAGATTTTCCTCGCCAATGGAATTTCCTCAAAGGAATCTCGTTTAAAGAATCTACAATATGAACATTTTACCCATCTCTTGGAAAATCAATTTTCTTCGGAGTAAATATTGCAGCTCGTACAAAACTCTCTTTACCAAAAATTAATTTCAGCCATTAGCTCACTCAAACCCCTGCGACTTGAAAAGTAAACCGGCAACCTGAATCTTTAAAGTTTTATTCATGTGACATGTCTAAACTACATACATGTATGTACATACCAAGGTCTGCGGTGAAGAAAAACGTTTTAATAAAATGCCGCTCGTACTGAAATTTATTATAAAAGCATAATCCAGCGTGGACAGCTTGAACTGGTTCAGGCGTTGTTTTTGCAATGAAAACAGAAACTTGACTTTTTCGGCACAATGAAACCCAGCATTTCATCATCTTCCAGCTTCCAGCTCCATCGAACCAGATAATAATTCACATTGTAGGCACACACACACTCTGCAAAACATTTTTTGTGCAGTTTGCAGAAAATTTATAACTTTGTTTGTTAGTTACTTGGAAGAATTTCTTGTATACATAGTATCGTAGTATCTATCTAAAGATCCAGTGATGAAAAGACAAAAAATAGGACTGTCAACACCAACATTTTACGCTATTTTGTGGGCCGATAAATAAGCTATCAACTTTGATGGATTTCAGATTTAAAACAGAGAAACACGTTTGTTTTTCGTTTGCATTGAGCTACATTATATAGATAGGCTGTAGACCACATTGGATTTGTGGTTATGGAAATGTCCATGTAATTTTATATGCCTTTCTTTGTTCTTATAGTGACATGTTTGGGGACACCATAATTAAGATGAAAAATGAAGAGGTGAGCCATCATTGTGTGGCATTAAATATCGTCGTCTGCTTCGTATTCATTGACAGCTTTTTGGTCTACATTAATCATGGTATCGTATGCAAATATATGCTTATCCTAGCTACTTTTTATAGTCACCAATATAAATTTGAGCCAGTGACCAGTGAAGCATGTATGCATAGTGTGAAGGTATATATTGAATATTGAGCAAAAAGAGGAATCATATCAACTTTCTTACAGATATTTTGCCTTTGATTTTGGCCAGTCTGCGTGAAGTCGTGGCTGTTTAATTGGCGAATCGTATACACGCGTGTAGTACATGAAGGTGACCAAAAGGTACAACTGGCTATATAAGTTGTTGTTTCTGGTTTTTCTTATACTGAACTTGTGTGCGTATACATATTATTCTTGTCCATAATTGAATTGATAATGTCAGGCAAATTTTTATTATGCAAACGATGTAACGATTCTTGTAGACATTCTTACAGGAATTAAAGAGGAAAAGTGAACCCTTGTTAATTTCCCGTTTTATTGATTATTACCATACAATGAGAATTTTTCCTTCTTCTCCAATTTTTTTTCTCATTTTGGGGAATCATCATTCTTTAATCATTGTTATTGCTGCACAATTCATATTACTTCTGGGATTCAGCGAAAATGCCGAGTTGACAGCAAGTAGCAAGAACGGGCTGGAAACAGCAGGTTTGTTTTGGAATTTTTAGACCAACATTATATGCCCATTCGGTGTATACTGCAAAATATTTCAAGACAACCTTTTTTGCAATTTCTAAAATGTTACAGCCAATTTTTGATAAATGTAGAACCTTTCTATTGCACACAGGTTTTAAGACTGGAAAAAATGCAGTGAAAAACCAGATTCTATAGCCTCGCCATTAGAATTTAGATGCGATAGAATAATGTGGAAAGACAAGCAAGCCAGGACCATTATTTTTGAGTTTATGTGTCAGTTTCAGTTGCAGGCACATTAAAGTTTCACCAAATAGTAAATATGCAACTTTTCCTCGTACAAAAGCCGCCTAATGTTTAAGTGTGTAAATATTTATAAATTTTACGATGGCTCTCACCACGCACAGATTTGCAATATTTTATCTATTTTTGTCGAAACAAAGTTTTATTGTAAAAATTTTACAATACAAGCACAACCACTACCTATATATATATTATGACGAGTACAGGCAACACGTGTGTAAAATATCCTGAACACTTAAAATTTCAACCCATGTGTAAGATATGTACTTATTTTTATACTTTATACCAATATTTACATTACAACTTACTACATATACAATATACAACTCCTCTGTGTACTTGATCCTCCTTCTAAATTTTATAAAATGTTGTCTCGTGTAAGTCGTTAGGTATAAGTGTGCAAACCTTTACATTTTCGGGATTGTCGCCAATTTTTTAATTCCAGCTTGACCTTCACAGCGTAATCGTTTTTTTGTGTAGGAATACATATGCATAAAATACATATGCACATTGGTTGAAACAGCTATACATTCTTAATATGTACTTCATACAACCATAATGCACGACTTTAGGTTTCAATTCAATGTTTTCTTTTGTCAGTAGACAGAAGAGGGAATTCCAATGAAAAAAAACCTTTTTTCATAAACTTGAGTGTAATAATTTGTTATGATGATAATTAAGAACAACAATGTATAATAGTTTGTTTGTCGTTTGTCGTGAGCTTGTCTTTTCTCTTTGAATTAACTACGAATTTGAGACCTCGCTGTCCTGCGGCAAGTCCATATTATTATGGAACTGGACAAAATATTGTAGTGTATGATTATGTGTGACTGTAATCCAACAAAAATAAACGTGAAAATGTGCCCACAATCTTTTTTTCAAGGGCTGACGTCAAATACAAAAAGCTAACATTATTAGTTAGCATTAGTTGGAAGTTTTGTGTTGAAGTCGACTGAAAATTCTTCTCATTGCACAATATGATTATTTATATTTTGTCTAAATCCTTTTGCCTCGCACAAGCAAAAAAAGCTTTCCCTTTTTTCGTCTCATACTCGTCGCTCCTTCAAATCCTGTATATATAATAACAAGTAACGATCCTTGTCGACACAGAGAAAGACAAGTTCATGTGAATTTTCGGGTACGAAACCGAAGGCCGAGGCTATTATTAGTGTAGTGCGGGTACGATAGTACAAGTCCAATTTTATGAGTGTGTTTTGTTTTAAATACATAATATCCCGTATTTATACAAGCCTAAAAACAGCTATCTATGCTACACAGACATTATATGTATACACGTTCGAAGTTCAGCTTGAGTGTTTTGCGAGCCAAGTACAATTCATTCAAATAAAATGAATTGATTTTCTCAGTAAAAGCCTATATAAATTCTACATAAAATCAAATTGCTAAATGCTGAACGCACAAACAAACATAATTTTATGATATTCATACATACAATATTATGCTCAGGGCACCTAGAATCTAAAAAAAATTGCTACAACCAGTATTCATTGGGAACCTACCGATTTCTCTTATTCATAGAATAAAACCATACAAAGCCCAAAAATCCAGCAAGCTAGGCTTCATGGCTGCTCATTTATAGTCGAGCAATATGACTTTTTCCATTTTTTTTATTCTTACCGTAGAACATTAAATAATGCATAACATAAAATTTTAATGATTGAAGCTCAATTGAAATTCAACAATAATTCATACACTACACTCATTTTGAGCATAAACCCCGTTTCAAACCCAAGACAGTACAGACTTTAACTGTATACCACTGTGTATTTAAACCGCGGCGATTTCCTGTGTCTTAATGGATGGAAAAGCCATGCTATGAGTATTTAAGTTTAAAATAGTAACAAGCATTGGAATTTTTTATCAAAAAGACTATGAATATTTATAGATAGATCCAGACGCATTTATAAACGTGTTAAGAAGACAACCAGCATAAAAAAATGTACTCAGACAGAGGTCTGTTTGCACGACCAGAAACTTTTGTCTCAATTTTCAATGTTGTCTTTTAGCCCATCTGCTATAGTAAAGGGGCAACAACCAGTAAACTAGCTTATACTTTATGTACCCAAAACCTACCAAATATGCTTAAAAAAGTGCCAACTCCTCAGCTCTTATCCATTCAGCGTCTAAAGTAAAATTTTAAAGCGGGGCAAGGTTTGCTTGCAAAAAAGGCTATCATCAATTTTAGCACTGTTGCCCCTGGTTCACATACATAGTTACGTATAATATGTATAATGTATACAGCCAAGAAACATTTTCTTCCAAATAATAAAGTAAGTTGTAACACAATAAATAAATGTTGATTGCCTAAAAAAATGCACTAAAGACATTAAGCTGCACAAATCTTTAAAAAAAAGTTAGTTTCAAATACTTGTTTGCTGATAAATCTACTGCTGGTTCATCTGCTGGACAAAACTGGAAATCTTACTTGCAAATTTTATTCCAGCTACAGTACTAAAAATTAGGGAAGTATCAACACAATCTCCCTCTTGTTATACGAAAATCCTCCAAGCTATCTTATCAATAATATAGATACAGTCGTATAGCACCGTGGCTAAACAAACATTAACACTGTATATTTGCATAGTGTGACGTGTGTATGTTTCAATTCCATGTATGCATGTATATTCAAGCCAATTTTAAATTGCACATACATTCAAGCCAAAAGCAATCCTTTTATCTCAATCTCAATTTCAATCGTATCCAACTGTATAAAAATCTCAAGATTTTACACATACATATAACCAGAGCCAGACTCCAGCCAACTTTTTACGTCGTGGCTGCTCTTCTCCTCCTGCTGTGAGGAAATGTAAGGAAGCTGCAACGTGAATTGGGCTAAGAAGTCTGAGAGAGTCAATTAAAGGTTGAATTTGTATGCGGAATATTGTGGATGAGTATGAGTAGAGTGCAGAGTGTACAGAGTGTGGAGCATCTAAAAGTACAGACGACTAGCATAATCTCCCGAAGCTTGTGTTAGTTCCACTGAAGACTCTGTGTGTGTGTACTATTCTTGCACTGGTATGTATATGTATTTGTGTTAGAACGTGTGACCTTCTCTGTCTTAATTCCATCATACACCCAACTTACCAACTAACCAATATACAAACTTGTACACAAATAACAACGTGCATAGGTTCATTCTATTATAGCAGAACAGAACAGCTTCAGCACATCAGCTCATCCATAGATACAGCAGCGTATTATGCTGTAACAGCAGCATCGTACACTTTAAACATACACAGTACACAGCCAACCAAATTCATCTCGCTTCGACTTTTAACTCTCAATCTAATACAAAGCAACGCAAATTAAAAAAACAGAAAAAAACACAACCCATCGCATCGCATCGCATCGTCATCATCGTCGTCGTCGTCGTCGTCAGCAGTCAGAAGTTTCTTTATGCATAAGAGTGTGTATTAATTTTTTACAGTGTATGTATATTAAATTTAAGTATATCATACATTATCGCACATCAACACGCAATCTCTTGCTATATAATATACTGATTACTGATACATATACTCTGACTCTGTGTTACTGGTTACTGCAGTGCTTGTGTGTGCTCAGTAAGTAAGTAAGTAAGTAAGAAGTTTTGTCGTGTAGCCTTAGCTTTAGCACGTTGCTAGTGTTCTGTTCTGTTAGCAAGCTATAGGATAAAGAGTAATAAGACTTCAACTCTTCCTATTCCTCACGTATACATACCTCCTCACTACTCACTATCTCTCTCCTGCTACACTTCTCAACTCACTCTTTTCTCATAATATATTCACACTGTCCTATACACATGTACGTACTTACACGTACATTTATTCAAGTTTCGAAGCTCCAAACCTGAAAGGACAGAGACATTGAATGTGTATATATGCATGTTTGTGTGCAAAATTCATCAACAAATTACCAATATCTTTGGTTTGCTGAGCAGAAGTTGAAGGCGAGGAGCATGGGACGGATCTTATTACAACGTTGCTAACTAGGATTACATATTATTCTACACGTTGGGTTCTCGGCTGCCACTATTATTGTTGCTGTTGTTGTCGCCCAAGCTGATAATGTTGTGCTGTGTCGTGTCGTGATACATAATATAATACATTCATTCATACATACATACTACATACATTGGCGATACGATAGAATTGACCAGAAAAGCAACGAGTTGACTCTGCACATGTTGAAAATTGGAATCTTTGAAAGACAGGAACAAATACAAATAACTACAAGTACAGCTACACAACTAATTGGAAAACCGAATTGAATTTATTCAAAACAAAAAGTAAGTGTGTGTGTTCCGGCTCATTTCATCCACATCCACATGCATACATACATACATACCAATTAAATATTTACAATCTAATTAATTAAAGGTGCAGTGGTTGAAATATCAGTCGTTCTGTTAACTGTATATTTATCTATCGATTCATATATATCTTATGTTATAGTAGTGAAGAGCAGTTACATGCTTTTTTTGAGATAGGAAAAGACGCCTTCCGTCCACAAACATATAAGCAGTCAAATACAAACAAATACGAATAAAATACGTACGAGTTTACACATTCGATTATATTGTCTAAATAAATATTGTGATGAGTTTAAAAACACTCCTGTTGGGAGGAACGACAAGCAACTCAAGCAGTAATAGTAGTAGTAGCAATAATAATAATAATAATTGTGATAATAATAGTCGACATGCTTTTGTTGGTGAACTGACAAAATTTTCCGAGAACCACCCGACTCACAGCCAACATTATCAAAGTGACCCGACGAGAAGCAGCGGGGCAACGACACAAGCACCGATCATGAGGGTCGTAGTTCCAATAGGAAATTCGTCGGCAGCCCGCCCAACCTCTGATGAACAAGGACCAGTATCACTGATCAAATCGGAAATAGGTAGGAACAAATTTGTAGTAAATTTCAGGCATTTCCCTGGTTTCTTCTTCTTCTTGTCTATAATATTGTATTATGTGACTATCACGTATAGAGTATAGACCTATGTAGGTGTATGCTGATACACATCTCAATTAGTTTAATTTAATAAAACGCGAATTCTCCCTTCCTCCCTGCTTTATGATTAAGCATCATGGCTTCAACATATTTACCTAAATAATATAGTTTGATGCATAAAATCTAAAATGCGTTTGATGATCCTCAAATTATATGTTGACTATAAACAACTTGTCAAAGTTTTTGATACCTATGGATACATTTAAACTAAGAGCTGCTGAGTTTCCCATATATTGAATGGAATATGCATTTGTAATAAGTAAATTGAAGTTATGCGTCGCATGTCTAATAGTTACGTGTATCTTGGTACATACAATGTGCAGGCAGATCAAAGGTTTCTTCTCTGTAGTGTGTAGTGTGAGAACGTTGAAAACCTTTGCTCCTAGTTATTGCCTGATCCGAATCCGAGTTGACACAAAGTATTACAAAGTGTCAACTCCTCGGATTTCCGGTACAGAGTCTACGGGGAATCTGAAGCACAACTTGTAGCTAGTAGCTATACTTTATACTTTATCCATACGCAGTATATTACCGCCACTCTGATTCTTTTCATGTTTATAATGTTCGTGCTCTTTTGTCGTTTCTCCATTAAAGAGAGCTTGAGTGTACTTGAGTGTATGTGTACTCATATTAGGGAGCGAAGCTTCCTCTTATTTTACTTATGCTGGCTGTCCGACTATACAAAAGTCGAACGAATGGACAGTAGTACCAAAAAACCGTCTCGTTAAATTACAGGTCTAGTTTAGTGTTGGTAGTCATAGTAATAACCATTTCTGAAATTTTGGGGAAAGCTTAAAAAGTTCCCCATTTGGTGCATTGGTTAAAGCATTTTCCGTGTTTATGTCGATCTTTGGTTCGATTAGCATTTTTCACTTTTTTGATAATTTTCCAGGAACAAATTGTTCAATGACTGTTAAATTGAAGAGGATTGTTAAAAATTCTTCAATTGTTTTCGAAATTCCCCTCCACGTGGTCAGACCTCCGGAAAATTTGTTTCGCTGTTTGGGTGCTGGAAGTCTTTTGCAAAGTTTAGGGATGACCGGTGAATTGATCTCCCTTTCATCACACCGGAAAAATATTTTTTCCACAGCTCTGATCTAGTGTCATCTTTTTTCAGTGACATTGTTTACGCCATGTCAAGCGCTTTGCTCCCTTCCTGGGACGCCCGGTGTATCTGTTTGTTTATTGTATGTAATATGAAATAGAAGGAATTCGCTACATGTCATTAGCTTGACTTTATGCAAAATACTAGTATACATACATGCATACTGCATAGATCTTTGTGCGTATACACTTAATTGCCACATAAATCCCGACTCTCGGGATCATATAATGAGTATGTATATAATAATATTCTACTATCGGATACTAAATAGTTATCATTATCCCTAGTGAATATTGCCATACATTAGCTACTCATAGAAGAAGTAGAACATGATTGCTCTACAGGAGTTTTGTGCTCGCTGGAGTCGGTATGATTTAGAGTTTTCAACAGGGGATAGTACCTGGGGAAATTATGGATCGTTAATGGTGGGCTGCTTGGGAGGCACTCAAGGTCTTGCTCTCTCTCTCTCCATGTGTGTGCTTGTACGTGTGTGTGTGTGTATCTTTCGTCAAATTTCCAGTTCAATAGTAGAAACCAAACACACACACACACACATCAATTCATATTCACGCACGCTACTAACTCTGCTAACTATAACAAACTCCGACGAGCTAGCTCCTAAACGACTAGCAAGAAACTAGAAACTACATTGTCCTGTGCAGATAATACTTATATGTATGTACATATGTGCCGAAGGAGCGAGAGAAGGAGATGGGAGATAACGAGATGCTATTCCTCACCAGTAGGTTTCAACTACTGTTTTGATATGTATGTAGTATGTAAACCGAAAATTGCATAATATTGTGCTAAAGGCAAGAACGGTGCTTGCAACCTTTTTTTTCTAAAATGACTTATCAAATACCCTATACATAGATTATAGATTAAACTACGTTTCAAAAAAGTATTGACACAGTCGATTGTTATCTTTACTTTATTTTTATCACGCTTATCTCTCTTGCAGTGTATTATTGTATCCGGATGGTAATAAACATGAAAATGGGCAAATGAGTATACATACAGTAGTTAGTTCTAACGAGTAGATATCAGTGTAAATATTATGTACAGCAAGAAGAAGACATTTTGGAAAAGCCAAATTAACAACCAAGCAGAAATAGATAGAAAAGTTGAGATGAGCCGCTTATTTTTCCATGCTGGATGTTGAATATAGGTTGTAGGTATATGCAACGATCAACGATGCTCATGTTCATGTTCGCCGTGGTCATGATCTATGACATGCCATGCAATCGACTGAAAGATTTGATTAGAAATCGTTCACATTCGCCATTTAAAATTGTCGTCATACCATATGTCATGTCACATGTATGTATGCATTAATTATTGAATATTTTTAATTTTCAAGTTCATATATAAGTATTATACATTTATATGATTATTCAAATGTACAAAAGTGTTGACTGTGCCGTATGCGTCGTATTTTAATACATAGCTAAAAATACAGTATGAAAGGCAGATAGATGATGAATGCTGAATGACAGTGTAAATATAAATAGTAGGTTCAGTATAGAATTCATTACTGTGGCTAATATACACGAGTTGCTCTTTTATTTTGTCGTACGTACATGTATGTATAGTATATATAATCTGGTTGAACTTTCAGGGCTCGTTTTGCAATGACCTTCAACTCCAACGTCAACTTTAACTACATTACTTTACTATTTAGATAATCATCATCATCATTGCCTAGACCATCTTATGACATCGTATCCTGGCATACTGTATTTACATATAATACATCATAATAATATTATCACTGAATAAATTTATACATATGTACATAAGAATACACAAAACACATGCAGCTACCAAATTCCTACATACAAATTCTGCAAAATGTACACAATGATAAATATGAGGAATGTACGTACAGCATGTTAATTTTGATATTATAGTGATGAGATATCTACTATGATCAATGAAAAATGGTAATATGCATAAATACAGTCTGTCGTGAGAAGTTTTGTGGTGAAAATCAAATGCTTCAGTTTTTGATACGCCTTTGGATAATCGAATTCGGCAGCTCTTACCTTTTTCTGCTCCTTTTCTGTTTTCTGTTTACATTTTGCCAACATTCAAAATTTTCCATGAATTCATCGAGTCTTGTGTGAAACACAATGGACGTTAACGTGTAGGTGTAAAATGATAACAGACTACTTACCACATATACATACATATTCCATGATTACCATATAAATCATGAGTTCACATAGGCATTTTATATTATAGGCATTTTAGCTGAAAATGTAACATAAATCCCATGCATATGTATGTAAATATGTACAATATTTGTAATTTGAAGCATTTTTTTGCACCACTTCAGTGGTTTTTAATTATTACCAAATTACCAATACAGTAGTCGAGAGGATCGAGTACCTACATCAGACTTCCGCACAGTTCAAACATTTGCGTCGGATTTTAAACAAAAACATAGCATTTCTACAATTCACAAAATTTTGATTCACAAAACAACGAACGAAATTCAAAAGCAGTCACGGAAGGAAAGAAGGCTAAAGTTTCCTGCTCCCAGGAACGGTCTACGTGTCAGGGATCATGAAAGAGAAACAAAATGAGTT
This sequence comes from Sminthurinus bimaculatus, assembly GCA_034698285.1. Lineage (NCBI taxonomy): Eukaryota > Metazoa > Arthropoda > Collembola > Symphypleona > Katiannidae > Sminthurinus > Sminthurinus bimaculatus. The sequence goes on along the minus strand of JAQIVE010001850.1, from coordinate 2,889 downwards.
GAACTCTCTGACCATTAAGAAATGTAAAAGATATCAGGTTTCTCACTGTGAATTTTGGATTGCATACACATAAATATGGCATCGCATAAGCCGATTTTAACGCGTTTGTTGCTTTGATATTTTCTTTATAATTATGGATAGATAGCAATTTTGTGTATGCATATGCATCTTCGATTTCAAGTGACCAAAGCTTAAACATTCAAGTTGTTCAAGTCACGGTGTGAAACACATGAGGCATGAGGAGAAGTCATCCATGCAAAATATGGACAAACATCGTGCGGTGTGTGTGTGTGTCTGTCTGTCTGTGTAGGTATGTATAGTATATACATTATACATATACCTGGAATATCAAATTTTCAAATCTCAATAATCAGAATTGTCATTCAATTTCAATCATCAAAAGCTGTTTGATGCTCAATCGTGAATAACAGAGCAGAGTTGTGTTAACCTCGACTTAAATTCGCATCATTATCTCGCATGTTGCTCCTACATGCATACATATGTAAAACAACAAGCAGGCTACATATAAGCTTCTAGATATTTGTCATTGACTTGAAATAAATAATGCAAACACAAATTCGTGAATCGAAAACAAAGCAACGAATAATTTCTTGAAGTAAAGCAAGTAGTAATGTACATAATAAAAAGTTTAATAAAATATTGCTGATAAAAGTATTGCATATTATGTTGGAAAAAATAAGAGATCAAAAAAGCGGTGTAGTATTCAGTTCGAGTGTCAAATGTCTCATTCACTCTCATTTGCCACCATTTCAGTTAATAAGTCTTCCTTTGTCTAAGCGACGTCAACTTATTAAATAAATTTGAGCGACAGAGAAAGATAAAAGAAACACTCCAAAATCTTGACAGTTTTTTCCTCGTTTTTTATAGGCAATAATTCTGAGTAATTCAGAATATCAGAATATCAAAGTTTTTTCTCAACTTAAATACTTTCCGCAAACTTTTCTCACCCAAATGAATCTTCACATATGTATTTATGTATGTATGTACACTTGCATTGAACATTGACAAAGGGACATACATAATTGAGAGATGGTCATAAATTCTGGTCCCACACGAAATTAATGAAGGCACGGACAAAGCTGATAGATTCAGGAGAATTTTATTTTCAACTATATTGCTATACTCGCACACACATTTATGGCATATCCGTATACGTCAACCGAAAAAAGTGTGTAAATAAATAAATAAATAGTAGTAGTATAAATCCAGCTTGTGATCTAGGATGTAGTTTGATAATAGACAGATATAGATTTTATCTGTCCAGCTAAAAGTCCATTTCGAGTTTGAGCTGAAAAAAGTTGAGCATGTGAGTTGTACTCTCATGTTCTGGAGTGAAAATTCAATCGAATGTACACATAAAATAACAATGCAAACATCTAAAACGTACAATTTGCATAGCATGAAAAGATTAGTGAACTAATGTTACATGGATGAATAGATGGACAAAATGTAGCTTATATGTGTTTTTGCTGCAAGTAAATGGGCATTTTTATTAATAGAATAGATTATATACTTTTATCATTAAATTTAATACGATATTCCGGTATATATAGGAGAGTTGCTTTTTAGCTGATATAGGAGAGTTCTTAGCAAAAATGTCTTTTCTATTATGGCTAGTTCGAGTATCTACACATGACACGTAGAATCAAAGTAGGAGTCGCCTTTGAAACCATTTGAATATAATGTGTAAAAGTATTGATAAATAAAATACAAATATCTATACTTTGAAAACCAAGGCCATCCAGCTAGCTTTTTTACTTTATTTTTCTTGTCTTCTTATCCTATAAGAGCTACTGTTGATGTTGCTTGTGCTTGTGCTGCTGATGCGGACAAAATCCTTTTTTCTGTCTTGTGTCTTGTCTTTGAATTTGCCTTTGCGCATATACATACATACATACATACATCAACTCTTCAAGTTGGATAATATTGAGATGAAGACATGACGTGTCTATACTTATTAACGCCACACCACACGACAACACACCAAACTGGTCGTCAATATATGCGTATTCCCAAGATATCTACCTATTTTGTACAATGTACAAAGTACATACATTGCTTCATTATCCATGTATTATTTTACAAAATCATCATCCACATCATTTTCATGACAATAAAAGTACGACATATTTTGCATAAATACTCATCCATGCTAAAAATTTGCAAATACATACAAAGACAAACACAACATGTGATTCAGTGAGGATGCTGTACAATCTTAAAAACACACTCACGAGATGAGCATCTTGGCTTAAGTAGCACTTTTGATTCCTTTTATAGGGCTCAAAATCGTTTCTACCTGTACGATTCAGAGTCAAGACCAGTATTTGATAGAACTAGTAGATTCATTGCTTACCCATATGTATTTAAATGCTATGCATGTATTACGAGCAATATTTATCTCAATACATATTTGCCTCTGGCAAGGACAAATTTAAAGCAGCAACTTTTACTCCCCTCCTCTTGTTTCACCACATTGTCTTGTTTCATTTCGTCTAACTTATTGTAAGAGTGAATTTCTAGAAGGATTCCAAAGTCCACGTAATCCTCTTGCTTTCCCTTTTAAATGTTCGTTAATTTGACCTTTCATTGTTTTTTATACTGTTTACATAACCAGGAAAGTCTATGATATTCTACAATATAAAGTAATGTACCTATGTATTATGTACTAACAAGGATATGTCGATCTTAACTATTTTGCAATTACTGAGGGTGGACAACTACTATTGTCACAAGAAAAATTTATTTTTTCGTGGTGTTTAACTGTGCTTATGAAGAAACGCCCTATATCTCCTACAACTTTGTTTTATGTAGATTATGTTTCTAAAAAGTTTCAGTCATTTTGGTAGAATTATACCTGGGGAAAAA
>JAQIVE010001849.1:0-22594 GCA_034698285.1 Sminthurinus bimaculatus | reverse complement strand
CGCTGAAAACTTTCCCAGAATTACTTCGTCGGTTTTGTGGTCGAATGCGCCAAACCAATTTCTTAAAATAAAATACCTTCAAGTGATTTCTTGTCCCTATGCGTTCGACCTCTGCGTCGATCGGCACTTTTCCCGTGATAATTATTAAAAAATTCGTAACTCCTCTACTATCCATGTACAGTCTTTAGTCAAAATAGAAAAGTTGCGTGAAAAGATATGCGCATAGGGCTCTTTGTTTTAATAAATCTTTAAATTAAATATTGTTGTATACAAGCCTTTCTCAGGAAGATTTTTCATCTAATTTTTCGCACTTTATATGTACTTTCGCAAGTTGAAATGGTGCCTTTCTTTTTCATGCTTCATACATAAGGAGGATTCTTGTTATTTATTAAAGCTTTTCCTTTTATTTAGCAGTTGTGATGAAAGTTGCTGGAGCTTTGTCGAGACGTTTACATATGCATGTATTTTTGGACGTGGGAGTTTTCTTTAATAACTTTAATTCTTGGCTGCCCAGACCAAACGTCTGCAAGTAGATATCTGCATTACAGCATTACTTTAAACATTTGTACAAGGAGTTTCGATAAGATTGTGAAATGATAATGCTATCTTTTGTAATCTGCTCTGTTTGCACTGAGCACTGCACGTCTTTCCTGCATGAATTTGGGTCAAAGCAACGTATATAGGATCGAAAGATAAAGAGATGGTAAACTATTAAATATTTACAAACTCATCCTTTACTTAAACCCGCCCACGACCAACATGCATACATGATACATGTATATACATATATGTATCCAGAGTGGCCGTGACTGAGTCATACAACCAAGTACAAACAACTTGTACAACGTTGTATAAAGCTGAAAACTAACTGGAGATTACCAATCCAGTCGTTCATGAATGAAAAGGCCTGTGGATTTTCTTTATACTGTTCATGCATTTTCATGTTCGTGACAACGCATTCCATTTTCTGTGCCGATTTGAATTTGTAAAACGCTCAATGCTCAACTTTCCTCATAAATATTTGCATGGAAACGAACAAAGAGTTTTGTGTTGTGCAAATAGTCTCAGCTTATTCACAACTACGTATACAATGTACAATACTATCAACTCTAAATTATTGTGTGTGTGTGTGTTTTGTGTATGTTCAGCTTAAATTCTTCCAACATGCAACGATTCGCTTACAATGAAAATAATTGTACAGTAAAAGTGGACGATGATACAGTCTAACCATCCAAGTGAAAGCTGATATGAAAGGAAAGTCTCCATCACAGCAATGGAAGCATTGGGAATCGTGATACAATGTAAATTCACAATTATCTAATACACGGACATCGTACGTAATGAATGTCGAAAGGAAAATGCTGCAATTCTTTTAATTTTGCACACAAAGCCCAGTGTAAACAAAATGATGCTGTAAAAGTGCCCAGAGCTAAATACAGTTAATTTATTACTTTCATAGTTATGTGTATAAAGTATATATACGTACCTGCTCATCCAAAATTTCGGGAAAGTTCCGGTTGATTCGAGTTAGCCTCACACTTATTTATGCATGTAGTCGTGAGCTTTGATATTTGATATTGACGGTGAATATTAAAGTGAAATTTGATTCAATTTAATGGGCGTTCCGCTCCCGGCTGGATTCAGGCTGATTCAATTAAAGCTGTTGAGCTGTTGAGCGTTTCATCGGCAAGTTAAGGTCATATCAAAATTCTGGGAATAAAAAATGTTACCAGTATATTCTTGGACTTTAACAAACAGCTGCAGTTGGTTATAAACACTCGCTTGTTATAAATCCGAATCCAGTTTACATTTCCAAGTTGCAAATGTGCACACACTTTTACATACACTAATTTAGAATTTGGTCGTTGGCCGTGAGCTTTGATTATACAGGTACAGGTAAAAATTTCTCAATATTTTTGAAGAGTGCAAGTAAATATTTGCTTTCGTTTTGGTCTGTTGCCTTTCGTGATAAATGTAATGCAATAAAATTTTGGTTACAAAATTAATTACTCTGTATGACCAAGCAGATTCATTTCTCCTGACTTTATCCACAATAAACTGTCCAAAATGTGTACCTATTGTTAACTTTATTTTTACCGGTATCAGGTTTCGGTGTTTACGAAGTCAGTTGTTTATGTGTTGCATACATATGTTTCAAATGTCAATTATTCATGCGTTGATATTGAAAATGGTACAGTGACTTTGAAGGCTGTTCCTTTGACTGAACAACTGTGAATTATTTATTTACCTTAAAACAACCCAATTCAATGCAATCGTTCCCAATTCACCGCTGACAAAATTGCTGCTCCAATATAGCAAACGAGGAGTCGTAATTTGGGTAATTATATATTGGCTTGCGTTGTTTTGTAACTTTCAGATAGTTTGTCTTCTCACTTGTTGTTGTTTGAGGGAAACATAAGCAATTCTGGGTTGTCTTCAAACTTTTTCCTCCACTTGCCTTCCACAGTACAGGGATAACTTTCACTTTGTCCTAAACAAAAAACCTTGGCTTAACAAGTCTTTTGATTTAATTACGTCGTCAATTTATAACTTTAAATTTAATTAGTCAAATTTAATATTTACTTCCTCCCCTTGCTAAATATTGTAAAACTACAAGTTTTCATTATAATACCAGCAATTCCTTCATTTTTTGACAACTGAAGTCAAAATTTTGGAACTAATGACCAGGTTGAATTTACCCTGACCAACAATTTTCGTGCACTTATGGGCTTTTGAAGAATATTTTGCTCTTGCGTAAGGGGTGTCGCGCCGATTGATGTACTTATCAGTTCAGTCTTCGATAACTTACATACATACAACTTTTGCTGTTAATTAAAATACATTATAGGAGAAAATTTTGCTTAGCATAACTTTTCTGGACCATACAGAGTGTTTTAAAAAAATGTCACACAGCAACTTTTTCTTTTAGTCTCGAATTCAGCTCTCCTGATGTCCTGATCAGAGCGTGTTTGAACCATACACTTGATCCTGTTTCTAAATTAAAAATTGCGCAGAGGGTAAAGCATGTTGATGGATGTCCGTATTTTACGTTTCATTCTTAAAATTCACGATCACTGTTAACAGCATGAAAATGAAAGGTTCGCTCATTTACTGCTGGGGAAAGTCTAGAGCCTACAACGGAAAGTTAAAAGAGGAGAAATCAAGGGACAGCACTTACACAGTACAGACTTCACGCAAAATATTGCAGTAGATTTTTATATTAAGCCACCTATTGACGCTCACTATTTTTTACAATGACGGGTACGTACAGTATAGTTAAAAAATAAACCGGTTGCAGTTGCACTGTTCAACAGTAGACCTTGCAAAAATGGGACCGCTAGAGTTACTATAATTGGAACTAATGGTAAGTGTCGAATAGTAGGGCAAGACAGACGGGATCTGATGAGGATCGTGTGCTTCAGCCTGAATCTCAGTGAAGACTGGTTGAGTTGTGGAGCCCAGACATTTCCTTTAGTATGTGCCTTGGGTATAGTGTGTACTCGTATACAGCAGAGTAATACAGTAAAGCGTATGGTGTCTCATGTGTGCAAAACGAAGGCAGCTTTTCACGTAGCACGGCAACGGCAGCATGGGTTTTCATGCAGTGAATCGGCTGCGTGCAATTCTGTGCTTCGTAAAGTTTGCAAGCCTCCTTCTCCCTTCTTCACGTTTCGAGGGAAAGTAAGAGAAAGGAACGAAACAGAGTGGTTTGGATGTATGTATAATGTATATCCTTATACGGTACACACAGAACGGCGGAGAGATGTGCAGGAAAACTGAGAGCATCGAGACGACGGCTACCATGATGATGATGATGTGAAAGAAGTTGCTTCATATATTGCCTCGTATTTATGTATACTAGAATACAAACAGTTCTACGATACATGCATAATGCATATGTATTGTACAGTTTTACTTATGTAAGATAATATGCACAATATAGCATGACTCAAATCCCCCGTTATCAGCTCTCTTGTTTTGAGTCTCCGTTCTTTTCAACAACCTGATGCCCTTATGTATAATCGTGTGTAGTTATACAATAATATATCTACACATTGTATGTTCCTGTCTTCTCTCTGGAACTTTTTTCCAACTCCTTGCATGTCTGTATAAGTTGTCTATAGTTTGAAGGTGAAAGTTTGCATGCATATTGCACTGTTTATATACTCTTCTTGCTTCTTAGATTGCCGCTGTAACAATAATAATAATAATATCACGACTTTTCCCGACTCCCTTATACATATTACGTTACACTGTATTGTACTTATTCTATTGTATCATACCATGTATATTATCTTGTATCGAGTATGATACAAGAGCTCTGAATTTTTTGAGTGTGTGTGATAGAGCGATACATGAACAGTAGAGTTAGTTCTGTTAACTTGTGAAGTTGATTTGAGACGGCGAAGGCTTTCAATTTACTGCTAGACAAGTTTCTTCTTCGTACTTTTTCCTTGTTTGATTCTTCCACAGTTTTTTGTACAGTAAAACTTTTCGCTGCGAAACTTTTCCCTGATCTGCAAAGTATTACTACTTTTTGACAAATTGTCAAGCCATCCTTTGGCATACTTTATTCAATGGCATGGACCATTTTTTCAAATTGATTGCTGATATTACTACTGATTGCAGAAATTTTCGGAATCGCCATAACGTGATTTGGACGAACCAAGTAAAGATGAATTCAATAAACATGAACCGTTCTAGAATGAGCACTATACATAATCCAAGTCTACTGTATTTTCAATAGCTCCTTTCTCCAACTTCTTTCTAGGTATATCCGTGCCGGTACACAATACAAATAACGACAATGCTGAGAAAGAGATCCATGTGTATAACGCATGTGATGGTTGAGGAGTCCTTGAAGCTATATTTGTACTATTTTGTACGCATACAATGTACATGAGTGCAAACAAACGAGGAAGATGCTGGTTGGGTTATTATGCTTTGCCTTGAGTATTTGCCTATTACTGTGACATTAAAGTGCGATTACCTGCCTCATCTCCTGTTTTCACCGCGCACGAAAGAGGGTCGGCATAAAAAAACCAGCCAAAGAGTCTGCCTACATCAAATATGTACGCACGTACATCATACACTCATTTTACAACAACTGAGGACTTTTAACGTTTGTAATGCTATTAGGAAAAGTGATGGAAATAAATTTATTCCCGAAGGAAATGAATTTTTATATCTCTTTTATTCAAGGTCGGAGAAATACTCGGCGATTCTTTTTCTCCACGCATTCATGCATATTAAAAACTAAGGATTGAGAGGAGCAGTAATTGTACTGTTTTCAATCTTTTTGGTCTTCAAACTTTCAATAATTCTACCTCATGTATTGGTTATTCTTTATTGAAGTAAGTAATTAATGGAGATATCTGAGAATTTATAGAAAATCGCTCATTGTAAACTACTATGACTGCTTTCTCACAAACTTGAATATTATCGTTTAGCAGAATTCTTTCAAGCGTGGGGAAAGTACTTTGTTTGTTTATTCGATGAAAGGGTGAATTAACCAACAGTTGAAAGCATTTTATGACTCAATAGCTAGGTACAAGTGCATTGTACTTATGTTCCTGGAATTAAAGTTTGTCGTAATCATTGTGAGACTACAAACGTTATTTTTGTTTAAACTTTCAGCAGCAAAAATATACGAGCATCCACATATGTTGTACATACACACATGCTCGTATCTAAAATAGGGAATACTGATTTGATTTCTTGGTAATGCTCTGCCTGTACCGCCTACCAATTTTGTGCAGACGTGGTCATGAGACAGGAAATTATTAAGAGCTACTTCCTGGAATAATTTAGCAAATGGAATTTCGCCGTCTACGTATACTATGTAAAAGGCAAAATTATAAAATAAACTGGAATTTACATACACATGTAAATTCAAATTCCGGTTGATTCCAGTTGAGTTTATAATAATTATTTTGTTGTGAGGCTCGCATGTTTTCGAAAGTTCTTTCTTCTTCCATTTATTATTAATAATAAATTTGTAATGAATAGGTATATAGGCATTTCTTGTTTTATCAAATATTCCGTGGTTAGCTGGTAGTTTGGAAAGAATTGGAACAATTTATTTATTGAAAGCTTAACTGAATTTCTATGCTTGTATGTAACAGCCCATCGTTTCAACATGCGTATGTATAGTATACCGAGTATATTGTGTGCTGATATTTAAAAACACGTATGTATTTCATACATGTATGTATGTACACTGTACACTTGACCTACAAACAAAAACAAGCGGAGTTCAAACTTATGTTGCTTGAGAGTTTCATTTCATTACAGCTTTATTTATTAATTTCTGAATATGGCTTCGAGCTTTGTAACCCAGAAACGTTTCGCAGACTACTTGAAACATAAACAACATGTACATTGTACATATAATAGTTCCCGTGTGTTTGTATAAAGTTTGTATTCCTTAATAGACGCGACTAGGCGCAATTTCTCCTGGAATTAGTCGATAACAATTTTTTTTTTGCTATTTTCCTACGCCTGTGTTTCAAATCGCCGAGTAACATGTATTTGCTGTAGGAACCTTGCAGAATCAAAATAAATTAATGAAGCTAACTTGGATTTAACTAGCCATTTTGACAAAGAATTTTATTTCAATTAAGTGAAGAACCCTATTTTGAACAAAACTTTAATAAAACTCACAGGTAAAGCAGAGAGAACTAAAAGTCTGCAACTATTTTATAGCATCAAACGGGCGATTATTATGATTGAGATGACTTTAGCTTTGATCGTGATTTTGTTTGCTCCTCTTTATCAATATAACACGGACAGCAAATAAAGCTGTCCAAATTTGCGATTCACGCCGTATTAACTTCAAAGTTTGCTAGCTGTACTGTACGTGCGTTAAACATCTATTGTGCAAAGAGAACGTTGACCGGATTATTTGATCATTTAAACGCGTCACCAAATCTGATTCGACAAAATGATAAAACTGATTTTATATAACATGCGATTCAATTGAAAAGACCACGAACACATGTAAATATAAATGCAGTGATATTACATACATGTACAGGTAGAAATGTATATCTACAGGCTACAGGCTATATGCAATATGCATTGTATGTCGTATTTTTTTGCGATACATATATAATATATGTCAGTACATCGTTTGCTATCAGTGTGTGACAATATACGTACATTATTATGAGAACACGGGACATGCAAGTACATGCTTGAATCAACAAGAGTGGATCCTCTCACTTCAAGTGACAGGTCTATTTCCAGTCGTGCATGAATGCATCACTATGAGGGGCTCATGTCACTGTCGCTCTTCAAGCCAGACGCCGTATTTCTCTCCAGCCAGTATGACAGTGCTGACTGACTTTCTCCGTTTGTCAACAAGTGTCTCCTGTTTGAGCGCCCACTGTCGATGTTTATTTGTCTAAGGAAGTCTGTAACTTTCCCCTTGTCGTGTTTGCCTTTTCAGTTACGGAAACCCTGTGAGATGCAGTGTGAGATTGAAACTAGTTGCTTTTTTACTGGTAGCTATATGCAATTTTAGGATAGTAACCACATAGATAAAATAGCATCGAATAATTTAGGACTGTACGCAACTTAACAGGGCTTGCTGTGGGATTACAAGTATGTGTCAATTACAATTTTAACCGTAACTGTAAAGTCAGCATGAAAAAGGAATTCAAACTTGCCATGCTACTTTATATTGTTCTGCAAAAAATAAAAAATAGTTGGTAGTTTCTACAGAGAAGTAGAGTATTGCAAAATATACTCGCATATAACACATTATGAATAAAATGTTTTATTCAATTTTCTTTGAATACAATGCTCGTAAATTTTAATAAATCCCACACAAGTCTGGTAAAAGTGTCCTTCACTTTATTGAAATTGCGTTAAATCAAAATTTCAAATTGCAGTTCATTACTTTTCCACGTGTGCTTTTAATGATTATACAGCGATTAATTGAAAATCCGATAGGGATATAAAACGATGCCGCCAGTCAATCGGCGCGTGGAGGAAACAACAGGCAAGTTAGTACAATTTGTAGTATTTAAGAGCATGGTTAATTTCAACAGATAACGGCATGTTTTAACCGGCTAAATGGAAAACCCGAGAATCAAAAACCAACTCGTACCGGGTAGCAAAGTAATACTTTGCAAGCTATGACAGTGATGAATTTAAAGTTTTAAATCCTGCTCAAAGATACAAGGCCGAACCAAATTAATATTAAAGGTAAGATACGCATGAAATTCGAAGTATTCATGAAAATTGGAGACGAAATCAATTCTAACTTTTCTTGTTGGTCTACCAAAAATGAACAAGTTTTGAATTTTGTAATATAAATGGAAACAGCTCGACGAGAAAATTCTCTGCTTTCAAGAGTACCGTTTTAGTATTCTGTAATGTTAAAAACAACACAAAAAGCGTCTCAAGCTTTCTAGACTAGCTGTTCTTGAAATCGCACATGGTGACTTTTTATTAGTTAATGGAAACCGATTTCAACAGAATGCGTAGGTTTTGTTTAAATATAAAATGTGCAATTAACAATACAAATTAATATAGTTAATGACGCCACAAAAATTTAAATCAAAATTACGGTAAGTATCATTTATTGTAAACTTTATTTCTAGTTCTATGGCTTCGTTATTGAAATTTTTATTCCTCTTTCTACAAATTGGGCTAATTTTAGATATTCAAAGTGCTTTAGTGACTAGTTATGCGACCCATGAGCAATGCTTCAAAGTCAGATTAAATGGTAAACTCAGCATACATTGGTACTTTGAAAACACTCATAATGTCGCATAGTTGCTTAGTTTTACTTTTAGCAAAGAACATTTTATGCAATCGGAAGAATATTTGATTTTTTCACAATTTAACTTTTTCATTAACTTTGCAAAATTATGATTTTGACGTACAAGCTTTCTTTCTTCAATTTCTGTAAAGTCGATTCCCTAATCAGCATTGTTGCAAATTATGATGTAACTCACGGGGCCGCCATTATTGCCAAATTAAATCCCACGTCATTACGATACTAAACATGGTTCTGCTTAAAACTACATCAAGTTACTTACTTGACTTCAAGCTCCCTAATAAAGGCAACATGCACGGAATCTATTCTGCAATTTTAACTTTATCCGTAACCAGTAGATACGGCATAACTCGAAAAAAGTTTATTAAATGTTCCGTTTACCCAATATATGGCTAAAATAAAATACATACAAAGGACAACAATGCAAAATATCCAAGTAATAGGTTGTGGAAGTTTATCTTTTAGAAAAAGTTTCGCGACGACTCACTCCCAATTAGTTACATGTATCGTATACAGGTAACGCAACGTGGCTACAAGACCTCTAAACGGAGGGGGAAAGGAAAAAGTGAAGATAAACTCTTACTTTTGCCTTTCTGCCTATTCTTTCCATCGCCCCCTCTTTACCTAGAAAGTGAAATGATATTTCTGAAGTTTTTCGGAGTATAACTGTAACATAGTAGGCTTACATGTACGATGTGTATTATATTTGTGCACTTGAGCTGTTCATACAGAAATAATGAAACATAGATATAATAGATACATACTCTATCAAAGTTCTCGTCTACCCACGCAAAACTTCAGCAAGTAAATGTACATACATATATTGTACATATTACCTGTAGTGTATTGTATTGTCTTGTACATCTTGTAAAAAAAATCCAAGCTGCCGCTAGTCTATTGGAATAACCTTAACATTTTTCTCCATAACCTGTTGTTACTTCCAATATTGTGTGTACAAAGGTCTATCTTTTGTACAAACACAATTTTCATGACCAACGTAAGTGCGGCTAAGTGCTTGTGGAAACGCATCGTTACCCGGGCGTCAACGTTCAAGGTTTTCTCGACTAGTTTCAGCAAGTTATTGAGTTCTCTCTAGACGCCGGGAGAATGATGAAGGCCGTGGAGTAACTATAGGTAGTATTTTGCTCTCGCCTTCCTCCTACTCCCGTTGTAGGTACGGATTGCTCGGAATTGTGTACATATGAATTTTGGTTAGATACGCAACTATACGTATATGTATGTGTAAGGTGTACGAATGTCTGCTGCCTAAATCGAATCATATTTATATGCCTGTCAATTCGTGGTATGATATGTTTTCTAAGTTCTCTAAGATTCCTCGTTCCAGAAGATGAAATCATAAAAGAGACCAAGATTGAAGGTGAAAGAAAGTTCCCCACTCACAATATCTTCATACGACTTCGACGTGAGATTTGAATCTTGATGCTATGGATACGATGATAGGCAAGTCATGCCATTTAGCCGGCCAGTCACCCAGTAAGATGCAAAAGTGACCTTTGTCTCGACGACTTCTTTTTTTCGGTCGTTTGATAAGACCGAACTCGGATAAACGAGACATAATGTAACGTAGTTGCCCTAGCAACATGTACGACGTACATTGCACGTACATCAGTAGGTTGACTACAGGATAAAGCTTTGAGTGCATCTTTTGTACAGTTTCGTTATTACTTTGCTATATTAGTTGAAACAATGTTTTCAAGAAATGGTAAATTCAAATCTTACTTTTACTTCACCTTCAGTCTTAGCAAAAAAACAGCATTTATGTGTATTTCTCTTGATTGTTTTAACTTTCTACATAGAAATGAAAGCGGGGTTCTATCCCTTGTAATCCCGTTGGAATGTCGTTTTGACCCCCAGTTTGAACTTTGAATCACTGTATAATTTCAAAGGAAGTCGGTTTTTAAAACATAAATCAAAGTCCTAAACGTGCCGTTTTTGTGTTTTTTGCTATGACCTTCTACTGTGCACACCCCGGATAGCAATGGCGAATTGTTTCAGTATCTTATTGCAAAAAAAAAAAAAAAAAATATCTTATTGCATGTTTTTACTTTTTTATACTCAATAAGTAAATTATAAAGATCTAGTTAATTCATCATTCTCGCTTTCTCGTTTTCTTTCATGAATATCGATAGTACCGTAAAATAAGACTATAGCCCTTAAAACGCTCGCAAAACATTAGCATTAGTTTTTTTTATTCAAACATAAACTTGCGGATTTTTTTTCTTGAGTTCACTTACGTTTGTATAATGTCAGCGATTGAACCTCATAAGGCACAAGATGGCCAAAAGTGCATATTATTCGAAGAGAGATCCAGCACAAACGACGTACTTTCTGACCTTTGTTTCCGCTTCTCCAAAAAAGTTGGAACGACGGAGCCAACTGCCAACTTGCAAGTTTATCAATGGACATAAGTACTATCTATGGATGTAAAGCAACATATACGGTATATTAGATAATGGTGTATAGGTTGCAGATTGTAGTTGTGTGGGCGTAGAACCAAGTCCAATTCCAAGTAATATGAGATCAAGATACTACAATCTTTCCATCCTGCTCACTGCTCACACACCGCCATTTTCCATTCATCAGTGGTATGCATTTAACGGAAATATATACATGTATGCATAAGCCGATAGATAGAGGAAACTTATTTTTTGTCCTAAAAAATCCCGCTTGATATGGAAAACTAGGAATATATTTGTACTTTCCGGGTGTATTTAAACAGAGAAAGCAGTTTATGTAAGTATGCTGCTTGCATTTTAATTGTTTCATGACTTTCATGAATGAAGCAGCCTTAGAAAACATATCATTAATTAAAATTTTGGCTACTCCTCCATATTATGATCATCATTTATTTCCCTTCTATTTCCCCAACTTCCTTTTTCACTCTTCTGAGTTAAATAAAAACATTTACTGTACTGTAGGTTGAAATATTTTGTACACTCGCTTTTTGTAATAGAAAAGAGGAGACTCGGATGAAGACACGAATCACAACGCTTGGCCAGAGTGAAGAGCATAAGAGAGTTTTACGACCCAGAATTTTGTGGATGCGTTTTGTATGTACTGATACGATGTACATTCAGCGGACAATACGGACTGGAACGTTAGCGTATATTATGTAAATGTGCGCTTATGTATAGGTATATAGTATATAGATATAAAATACCATTAGAGTACGGGGACAGGGAAATGCCATTGCAATTCATGTATGCAGCAAGCTGTCCTGGTTCGTGGGTGGATAAGAGCTGAGACCCTGAAATTTCTCTATGTATGTACGTACACGTTTAAGTGGATTCACTCCCAAATACTGTACATGTACTATATTTACACATCCACCCACCATTCATTTAAAATAAGAAGACGAAATGGAAACTCAGGCGCAAACTTTGCGGTTCATTCATCTCTTTTCAGGGTTTTGCTCACAGCCAGCAAAGACAGGGAGAGAGAAAAAGAGAAAGGAAATACATATAAAAGGCTGCCCCAAATGTACATATAAGCATAAGGCATATCACATATCATATACATGTAGATATGTAGGCTAGCTGTGGGTGGATTTTTGGGACACTTTCAGCGAAAATTGGACCATAGTTTTCTACTACGACTGAATTTATTCTCTAACTTTCTCTCGTACTTTCCGCTTCGATTCCACCGGCGTAAAAGTACTCCTCGTTCAATTCACTCCGTTTATGTACTGATGTACTGTGCATACTTTTACTTGGACACTGGGGTAATTTTATGTTATGCAAAACCTGTATAAGTCATACCCATTATAAAATACACACATATGCATATAATATATAATGTACGATACGTTTTCGCAACACTATTTCAAAATAATAAACACCTAATGTATCGTTAGAAACTTTCTTCATACGAGACAAGGTTTGTGTAGAGAATAATATAGACTGTTGTGATGGCCATTATATGTGTCCTAACTGATATTAATAGTAGCTTCATTAATTTAGGCTAGGGTTTAATTATGTATTACGGGAGTAATTATGTGTTTGTTTCCAAACAAAATATTTTGAACGTTTTCCCAGTGACTAAGGGTATAGGGTGATAAAATATTGACACACGATGACATAACGTTTTATGCTATTAGAACTTGTTTGAACTGCCGTATTAAACAACAACTATTTCAACATTACTGTTAGTTTATGATGAATCGGCTTCTATGATGAGAGAAAGGGCAAGGTAAATATCTGTGTATTTTTGTGCAGTGGCATTATACTGTCTGTCTTTATAAAAATGCCACTACAAATTTTACATTTGCCATGCTAGTAGATGGTGAGAGTAAATTTGTAATTGCCACTTTTAAAAAGACAGAGGATATTATACTATCACGATCTGGTGAAAGCAACCCTGTAAACTTTCTCCAGGCCACGCCATCTCACATGTTGTTTCAGAAAGCAAGCTTCAACATTGCCCTGCTTGAGCTCGCTCAATCCAACTCACTGAAACCACTGCTACCTCTTCTGTAAATACAAGGACAAGTCGTACATCCTCCAAAATATGAATATGAGAATGAAGCAGCAAAAAGAAGAAAACGTGTACACAAGAAAAATTTCTGTGCCTGCGGACGTTTATATATAAATGAGAGTGAACAGGATTTTACAGTTTTGACGGATGTCGGATGACATTATGCATGAATAATCACCTTTGTATGATAAATAAGTACAAAAGTTGTCACTATTTTTGAACGTTTCGTTATTTTTTGTGCAAAACCGTTTTATTCATTTGCCAGCAAACATTGGTAGATTTACACTTTTAGATGATGTATAGCATAATTTAGTATGCGTTTTAATAGGCTTTGAGTAATAGAGTTAGCATGGATAATTTAAATTTATAGTATATAGTGCTCCTATTATTCCATTCATTTATCCATTCATTCGGATTAACGCCCATAACCTTCTTGAATACCTTCTACTTATAAAAAATCTGTAATCGCATCCATGCATAAACAACTGTAAGAATACCTCTATCAAATAATATACACACCTGTGTATTTACTAAAATTAGTTTGATATTTGTAGAATAGGCAATGGAATTGGAAAGGGGGGAATACTATTTCTGCACTTGGAGCATGATGCTTCGTTGGAAAGAAAATTGAATACGTTTATTACGAAAATTCAATGCCGTAGAAAAGGTTTAAAATGCAACGAATGTAATTTCCAGACGACATTTAATATGTTGGCTCTGACCAAAAAAATCTCATTTGGTACTGTTGAGAGTTCTAAAAATTCAAAAACCCGACACATTTTTAAACTTAAAAGTAAATACAAAATCTTCTTCCTTCAAATTTAGACTCTCTCTGTACTATTTTGTCAGCTGGAAAAGCACATGCATTCTTTTTGCTGTACGTAGTAGGTATAGTTAAAACAGCAGATAAATTTTTCAGTACAACTTAGCGTCAATTTTCAAGCACAAGAGGATATAAATGTGTATGTAGAATATGTTTAGTTTTTGTGGTTTATTTATTAATAGTTGAGTGCAGATTAATTCTTACAATTAACTTAATGACAATGTAATCATAAAAAGTTCAATAAACATTATTTGCCTAGTATATCTTATATGCTGGAATTTTTTCAAAAGAAAGTTCCGACATACATATTCACATATGCATTAAGTTTGTAAAGTTTTCCTTTGAAGCCTCCTTATTTTACAATGAATATTGTAATATTTTTCAAGATATTGAATTCTATCATAGGATTAGGAAATTTAGAGTTTTTTCTTAAAATGAGTTAACTATACGATTATAATGTAAGTACATAGGGTTACTAATTACTAATGAATGCTCACATTTATACACAATTATTTCACCAAGATTAGAATTTTTCATTGTATAATAAAATAAAACAATATTTTGTATCATACAGGGGAGAGTCAGTGCAAGTATGAGAATTTTTTATCCTCTTTGAGCTTTTTTATATTTTTACAACAATGATACTTAACATATTGTTTAAAAAATTAAATACGACACATCTTTTTAGCATTAATATTACTACTTAATATTATGTACTTTATTCACCTTTGCAACGTTTTCTTTAAAAAAATTCATCCGATAATAGATTTTATGATTAACATTATTAAGAGAACTCTTCTAAACTCCACATCTTATTGTGACAAATACAAAGTACACACGGTGTACATTGTCGATATCATGAGATATTATTACGATAGTACTGTTTTCTGCGTAAGTTTTTTACAGTGTGATAAACCAAATCTGTAAGAAACCTTTATTTGTTACCAGGTTTCTTCTAATTGACATGGGGAATCGTATTAAATCGACCCATGGGAATTAATACCAGTAGAAAAAATATTTTGCTATTATTATTACTGAAAGCCCACCTCATCCACTGGCATTCTTCCATGAAGCGGATCTCCTATATATACTCGTGTATGCTTATTTATATTGTGAAATTCGACTTTTGTGGGCCAATGTGATATCAGATGATGACATTGCTTTGGGAAGAACTCTTTTATTCTTCCTCCGTCGTCTCGCCGCCAGATTCACACTGTTTTCCAAAACGGTGAGACTGGTTGAGCTGAGGGAAATTAAGGGCTTCTCACTCTCTGCAAATGGGGTGTCAGACTGGGAGGACTGATCCGACGTGTCACATCGACTGTCGCAGCTCGAGTTGGAGCAACTGTAGAAACTGTCCCGTCTATCCCACGACGTTCCAGCTATGACACCTAAACTCTTCTTCTTTTGTAGCAAACTTAGTTCCAGCCTCCTTAAAAACCTGCGTTAAAAAAGTATAAAAAATTATTTTTCCATCTCTTCATTTCTGTAAAACAGGATATAATTAAATTTGGGTAACACATAAATAAAAACAAATGTAGAAAAATACAATAAAACTTTGTTACCTAATCTGGTTACTAATTGCTCGCAGCTTGGAAAACTTTCGGCTGATACTTTCCTTTTTCGGACTAACGAGAAGTGTTAGGCTGTCAGGGTCGCTTTTGGGTTTGTCTTCTACCAAATCCTGCATTATTAAGGGCAAAAGTACAATTAAGTTTTGATACTTGTAGCTTATACTAAATTTTACGTGGAACAGTTAATAAGTAGTGCTTAAAAAGGTAGTCAAACATGAGCAAATTCAAATAAAGCTGTAGATACAAAGCATTAGATAGATTAAATAAGCTTTAACTTGGGCCTTTTTTTGGGAATGCAATTTTTTGGATAAAATACTTTTGATACTTTCTATATTATGTACTGTTACGGAAAAATTAAATTGTTATCATTTAGTTTACAATGCAACATTTTGGAGGAGGGCATCGAAAACTAAAAGGTATGCTAACGGGTTTAGATTTTCTCTTTGTTCTTTGATTGTTACGAAACCAAAAAACCATTTTCAACGAAAAGACGGCGTCACCTCACATGTGAAGAATCTCAAGAGTTTCAATTAAATTTCCATTGTTCAAATCACTCGGTGTTGGCAATGCAAACTTGTGCAATGTGAATAACTAAAAGCACATGCAACACTCATATATTATAGATTATAGCTTTCAAAAAACATGCTGATTATTGAGATCTTTAATAACTTTCAGCATGCCAAAATCATGAAACGTATTCTTATTTCTACATGCATATTTATCCACTTAGAAAGTAGGGCTCATAGTTTTCTATAACGATAAACTTGTTTTTAATTAACCTTTTGCGAGAGACAAGAGGGTAAGCTAGTGGACACGGGAAGATTTGCAGAGGATTGACCCGGATTTTCGGAGATAACGTCAGAGAAGTTGAAGGCCAAGAGATCGCGTTTGATGGTGTTAGACAGGGAACTGGTACTTCCTCGGCTCCTACAAAAAAAGTAAATAATAATACAGGGATTATAACAGCTTCAATGCTCACTGTATATACAAACTTTTGTATCAATAACCCAGAAAAAATCCTTGTTGATGAATATATACATAAAAAAAGTGTGGACTTGATACTTACCGAGGTGAATTGAGGCTTTCCGCTGATGAGGATGACTCTGATGGCACAAAACTCGCTCGAATTCTCACCCTCTTGGGGCTCTTCCCACTGGCACTCTGTCCTCCTTGACTACTGCCCGCAGAGGTTGGAGGAACGGTGCCACTTTCTTTGCCCCCACTTGCCGAGTGAGATGGCGACTGGTCCGGATGGAGCCCCATACTCATGGAGACTGAGGAGGCGGACGAGCTCCTCTCACTGCGATCACTTCTCCCAGGACTGCTGTAGTTAACCTGCAGACTGTTGCTATTGTGATTGAGACTGGAGGCCGGAGTCAATACTCCTCGACGTTTCTTCCTTCCCGAGTGACGGGCCGCGGGTTTTTGATGGAGCAACGTGGACCCGTAGGAGCTTCCTCCGCTGCAACCGTTTCCACTCCCGTTTCCTCCGCCCGTTCCGGGCACCTCCGAGCTGTTACAGTCGTAGATGTTGTCCGAGTCCGTGAGTGGACTCTGGAGCCCGAGTCCCACGACGCTCAAATCACTAATGGGACTGTCACTCCTGGAGCTGACGGGGGAAAGTCGCTTCCTATTATTGTCACTCGCCGTGGCCATTGTCATTGTCATTGTGACAATGGCGGGACTATTTGTTTGTACTGAGCTTCCACTGTATGTTGTGGAATTGGCGTTTGAATTAGGGCTTAGACTGATGCTTGACATTTTATCTCCAGCATCCTCCGACGTTTCCAGGATGCAGCCAGGTCCATACTCTTTGGCCGTGGAAGTAACGCCGAATTTGGCGAAATTTCCTGGATTTGTACATTGGCCCGCAATGGCGTTTGCATCAAATTTGTTAAGCTTTGAGTCCAGGCTGTCGCCTTTGAGGTGATGGTATTGTCTCCGCTCCGTCTGACTCGGGACGTGCATGTCCAGACTCCGGCTCTTGGGCATGTTCTTGCGGGGCACTTGAAGCAAATCCACCTTCATCTCCTCGGCAATCGGCTCAAAGCAGGTGATGATCCCACTCGGTGTTCGTGGAGTCATGGGCATTTGGCTATCCACATCCATGTCCGTCTCAGCCTCGATTTCCACCGCGGAATCCGTCTCAAAGCCCTGCTGACAGTGGGAATGGTGAGAATGGGAGTGAGGGTGAGAATGCATGTGAGAATGGGAATGAGACGGGCTATTTAGACGACAGCTAATCATGGTCAGATTGCTGCTGCTGCTATTCAAATCGCTGTTTTCACTGTTCTCCATGAGCATGCTGCAGTGCATGGGATTCTCGCACTTTTCACTGAAAATCATGGTGCTGTCTCGGTTCATGTGGGAGACGAGCGGGGAAGTTGCATTAAGGGAACATCTTCGAGTTAGCGAGGATCTCCTTGGAGTGGCCGGAGTAAGACTTGACCTTCTAAAGGTGCCTTGACCACATCCGTGATGATGACCCATGCAGCTGTGACCCATGTAATTGTCCTCAACCTCGGATGGGCAGAGGGGACTCACCGAGGGACAGCGACTAGGGCAAGGAGAGGCCATAGAAGAATATCCGCTGGTACTCAAGTTGGATTCCGAGGGCACTCGATCCGAAGAGCCTACAAAGGGGCTGAGGAAGGTCAAGTTGGGTCGTCGGAGGAGTTTCCGCACCACCGGCGTGTCACTGTCGGACTCCGCCTCGGAACTCTGGTTGATGGTGATGACGGGCGGGGCGAGAGGGTAGAGAGAAGTACTGTCCCAGGGCTTCACGTTCACCTGACAACAGACGATGGGAGAGGCCGTGGTCATCATCGGGTGACTCGTCACCATCCCCTTGTGAAATATTAAGGGGTTTTGTGCTGGCGGAGTTTGTGTTAGTGTCGGTGTTTCCACGGCCGTTCCCACTGTCGTTGGCAATGGGGTCGATGGTACTTGACCATGATCTTGTATTATTGGTGCTGGCACTGGGGTCGACACGGTGGTAGTTTGGATTTGAATTGGAGTTGTCGGCTGTTGCACTAAATTTTGACACTGTTGTTGAAATTGTTGACACGGTGATGGTGATTTCATTGATACTGGTATTGGTGAGGGCGACATTGGCACTGGCATAGAGACTGGCGTTGGAATTGTCTGGCTGACCAGGGAAAATGTCGGCTTCTGCTGCAGGTCTGCGGGTGGACTTGCAAATTCAATGTTTAACACTGGGACAGTCATCTCATTTTTTGGATTGAAACCCTGACTTTGACTTTGAGTTTGATTGTGATTTTGACTAAGATTTAGACTTAAATTGGGGGTAGTTGAACGTTGAAAATTTGTATTGGTTTTGGTCAGAGGACTCTCCTCCTCCTCCTTGGATGAGGTGCAGCTGAGTATTTCATTGGCAAAGATGAGGGGTGGTGGCTTGTACTTTTCCCGTTTGAGACGCGGAGGGCGAACGGGAGAGGGGAAAACAAAGGCCGTGCCCTGTTGGGGCTCATCCGTCATCACCATCATTACGGTGGCGTCCGGTTTACTTTCTAAACAGGCCTCAGGTGGCACGTGAATCAGGACGTCGGGGATCACTTCTGCATCTCCCGTCAACTTATTCTTCAACATCCCACTCCCTTTTGTTCCTCCTCCTCCTCCTCCCCCTTCGTCGCTATGTACGTTTTGAATATGACTTTGACTTCGACCCTGACCGGTAGAACGGTGATCATCGTCCGCGGTTGGTGTTAAAGAATCTTCGTCGTCATCAGTGTCACTCTCAGTCTCGCTTTCACTTTCACTACAACTCTCCTCATCAGCTTTTTTATCAGCAGTACTCTCATTGTCGTGTTCATTATCGTCATTGTTGTCATTGTCCTCGTCCACAGATATCACCGAAATGATGGGGACAGGGAAAGACACTTGACTAGAAATCGGAGGTGGATGACCGTGATGTTGATGTTGATGGTGACCTGGAGAATTGGAGCCGAAATTGGAACCGTTCCCCGTGTTGATTTGTGGGTTACCATGACCACTGTTGCTGTCGTTGTTGGTGCTATTTGAAGAGGTGGAGTTGCAGTTGTTCGTTTCATCCTCGGAGCTGATTAGGACCTTGATCGTGGGTACGGAGTCAAGTTGTCTGGGTCTCTGCATCATGGGGGTGTGGGCGGGTGAGTGAGTTGGTGTGGGCATAGGAGTAGGCATTTCATGGATTGGAGAAAGGCAGTAGTCACGGAGGGGTACTTCCAGGGTAATGCTTGACCCTTGACCCGCTCTCCATCCTGGTGGCTGTCGGAATGGATCTATGACGGGCAGCTCAATGGTATTGTTACTCGGTGAGGTTTGTTCCGCGGATGTGATGAGGAACGCGGGAGGACGAATTGACAGGGTAGAGTTGCGAGGAGAACTCGGGGTTGACAGAGGAGTTGCACCTGGAAAAATTAATAAGCAATCAAAATAATTTGTAAATAATTAAGCAAGGAAATTTTTCCGTATTATGAAGTATGCTCAATATTATAGCCTTGATCGTTACCTGCTGACGACTCTTCATTTTCTGAATACTGTGGACTCGGTGGTGCTGAGCTGGAGCCGCCCGAAAATCTTCGGAAAAGGGCCAACAACGAGTCCGCACTGGCCATCTTTGTGAGGGACTTTGAGGCCTGCAATTTATTTCCACTGGGCCCTGCCACCGCCGCTGGAGTACTACTTGATGGCGAGCTGCCTCCCGTGGGACTGATACACATTCTGGTGGGGAAGTAGGTGGGGCAAATGGGGTCAGGAGTTGTATCCGAGCTGGACATTTCCACCCCATCTTGATCCGTCTCACTACTTCGTCCCCGGTTGTACGTCTTGCTCCGGCGGAATCGACCCTTCCTGTCCTTTTTCCGCTCCGGAGGCTTTGGAATCACGACTACTGGCTTGTCCTCCGCACAACTAACGTCGGAACATGATGAAGAGGAGGACATCTCAGTGTTTGCTAGTTTGTCCAGGAGCCGAGCAAATGTGACCTTTTTCTCCGCTTTGCTCTGCGCCGACAAAGATGGATTCAGAGACATGGAGGAGGGTGTCGCAGCCGGGGTGGAAATTGGTGTTGGACCAAGGCTGAAACTCGTCTCAGCCTCACCATCAACACTAGACTGTTTTCGCTCTTGACTCCCGCTGGCACTGGCTCCACCCGCATCACTGACAGAGGAGGCGGAGGCAAGTCGCAGCCTCTTTTCGGACATTTGTATAATTTCCGCGATGGTTGGCTTTGGGGTCGATGGCTTTGGCGGTTCTCCGTCCAGACTTTGTGAGCCTCCGGAGGAAACTAATTGCTGAAGAATTTGCTGCTTCTCGCTTGGGTCTCGTCGAATTTGAATCGAATAGTTTCGTCTTCGATGAGGACTTGGCGTTCCTAGAGTTGATGAATAATCATAAATTTGTTATTTACCCGAAAATGCTTTAACCGGACTGAAATCAGCAGTTACATAAACTTTAAATCAATTTTAAGGGTACATAATATAATTTCCAGCATATTTACAGGGTTAAAACCTTTCTCTTATTTGTATACAAAATTGTAGCGTAAAGGTTGTTCAACTAGGTTACGCAAAATTTAGACCAAAACTAAATTTTGGGGGTTTTTAGATACTTGCATAAAAATACGGATTTTTTGTAAAATACCATCAGCTGGTTTATATGAATTCCCGGAAATATTTCTGGAAAATTTCGTCCAAAATACTGGAAACATTCCCGGAAATTCATGTAAAGTTTCTTGGTTGACAACATTATCCGTTTTCCCCATATGGAAAGCATTTTAGAAAAACATTAAGTTACTATGGAAATGCCATATGTTAATACATTACCGAAAATCGTTTTTCCATAATGCTTTCCATATGTATTTTTTACGTACTTTATGATTTACATAAATAAGATTGTCATAGTGACTTACTCATCATACTCCTATTGGGTCTCAACAGGTCATCCAAGCTAAAGGTTCTATTTTCATACTGATGCGGGCTGCTTTGCGCGTTAACGGACACGGCCGACGTGGCGGAGGAGAGGGAGAGTAAGGAAGGCTTCCGGATTCCGAATCTATTCAAGAAGGATCTCGAGGGTGGAGGACTTGTCGACTGTTGGGAGGTTCCTGCAATCGGCTCTCTCACTCCAATTCCCACACCGCCTGAACCTATCCGGATAGAAGAAGGTCCAGAAACTACTCAGTCCGCCCGTCAAATTCCACAATGTCATGTCATTGTCGCAGCACACATTTGCCAGCAGAAGAAGTAGAAGAAGAAGCAAAAAATCCAATAGAAAAAACAAACAAAAACCACAAAGAGAAAAGTCAACAAACATCAAAAGCCATCAACTTGAATTACTACGGTAAGTTATATATAGTACAAAATACAGTATACGGTCATAATCAGATATTATAGTACAGAACACAGTATACAGAGGTCTAGATACATTTTTTTAGTCGCAAACACCAAATACCACAAAATACAATATGTATTTTACTCGCTAAAACACAATACATGCAAGACTTTTTTTTACTTATGAAGGGGATTTCGTCAACTTTTATACAAAAACGAAGGGGCGTCAAATACTCAATGTAATGAGCCGTGGTAGGGCTCTCGACTATTAAAAAAATAATGGTGAAGGTTTCATCGTGATCCGACTTTTAGTTTCGGAGTTATGAATTGTTTTAACTGTCATTAGAGTAGATTTGACTACATCGTCTTTTCCTTGCTTTTTGAGCTGTGATGCGCTTCGCGGCACACATACTCCTCCACTTTGCAAATTTGGGAAACGCATTTTGTAAAATACGGCACAAAATGCTATTTAACATCATAAGAACAAGTACCCAGCACATTAAGGTCATACCAGGTATCCGATGTTTTTGCCGGGTATTCTAAGGTCATGCATGGTAACGGACGCTATACGAAAATTTGTTCCCTC
>JAQIVE010001848.1:0-22598 GCA_034698285.1 Sminthurinus bimaculatus | reverse complement strand
TGCACCCGTCAAAACGGTTTTCTTCCTTCCAGTATCCAAGCTTTATTTATTTGTTTTTCTTTACAATTTTCAAAACAATATTATACGCATTTAGTTATACAGAAGGTCTGTCTGCAATTTTTATTCATCTTGCACAAAGGCAACCCCAAGTTGACTTCTGAGTTCGTCACATACTTCATAGATCAAAACACTCTCGTCCAAGGGCATTTCAGGACTCTCAAGCAAACCTAAAGTTAAATATTTTCACAGTTATTGTTCGTCACTTAAATTTCAGAAAATTTTGATTCCATGGTTCGTAAAGTCATATAAATTGAGACAGCGTTTACCTTGTTGGATACAACGACGGACTTCTTCAGCTTCATACACAAATCCGATGGTATTGGTTCCATTTGCAGAGGACTTTAAATCAGGAAGGGGGAACTCTTTTCTACCATCCAGGGATGATTCAACAACTGTTGGGCACCAGTAAGGCCACGGTATCTGCATTAGTTAAAAGGTATTGTAGAACTTTGGCTGTATATATTTTTTTCGTGTACACGATTTCATTTTTTCCTAGTTTACTTTAAGAGTCCCTTTCGTTCCAATGTAGAATAGCTCTCCAGGCATCTTCACTAAGCTGTTGCAAACTGTGACTGCTGATTGGCCTTTATTGTACTGCATGACAAATGTAGTGTCGATGTCCACTCCCTGGTCTTGAGACAAATGTCCCGTCGCTACAACTTTGTCCGGCTTTCCAAAAACTCCAGTCGCAAAGGCAATTCCATACACTCCTTTAAGTTATGTAAATAATTACAAGCATTTCAGGTTTCAGGGCATCGTACTGTATTGTTTGCTATCGATAAGTTTTGACGAGATAGAAATGTTTACCGTGGTTCATAAGAGATCCGCCACCGAGCTCCCGTAATCTTAAATTTCCAAATAATATATATATTTCAGGTATCATTTACACGGTAAAAATTCGTGGTTTTCATTTCCAAAATGTATTTCTCCATGTTTGTTTACCGAAATCTGTCTAAATGCGCGCAAATGTTGCCAACAGTCAAAATAACTTGGTAAACAGTCCCAATTTTCCCATCTTCAATTTCCTTCATGGTGTGTCGAAATGCCGGAAAAAATCTTGTCCAAAATCCCTGAATTTAGTTGAAGTAAAAAACGCATTAATTTTGGGAAAAGATCAAAATATATGTCGTATCTTATTGTATGTTGATTGTGGATTGCGACTAACCTCCATTAGAAAAACTTTTTTCTCTCTTGCTATACGAACGAGTTCCCTTGCCTCTTTTCCATTCAAGCTAAAGGGCTTTTCAACTAGGACGTTTTTCCCCTTGTCTAAGCATAACTTGGCCTGACCAAAGTGACAAGAATTGACTGTCCCAATGTACACAACATCTAATTACTCATAGAAAAATTGAATTTTATATACAAGAAACTGAAAATTTTATACCGTAAGGCAAAATTTCAAAAACTACATGTATAATGTATATTATGTACAATGTACAACACTACATACCAACATTCGGGTCCGACGCTAAAGCCTCGTAGCTATCATGAATGGTTTGAAATCCATGCAACTGAGAGAATTTTTGAGCATCTTCCTTCGTTCGGCAAGCAATTGCTTGCAAAATGTGATTTGTTTTCGGCAACTCCCTAACTGCACTCACAAACTCATGTGATATTTTGCCAGCACCCAAAATTCCCCACCGCAAAGCCGTCTGTGCCATTTCTGCGAATTTTACTAATATTAGGGATAAATATTTTTAACCACCTTAAACTTAAACAGAATTCAAAAACAGCAAACTACTTGTAAAGCCAATAGATTTAATTTAAATGCCTCTGCACCGCTGATGGCGAAAAGTTGCAAACTACTTATCTCCAATACATCATATCATACACACATTTTGTTATTTGATTATATTCCTTGGCCGTTACATCTTTCTTATCGTTTACATAACTGTAAAATGTACTGGCAGTCATATAAAGCTTTTGCTAATAGTTACAATGACTATTTTACATTATCTATGCACATACACGAGAATCAAAATGTATGCACTCCCTGCTCCCAGATACTTAGGCGCATGTATAAATACTACATACATATTATTCACATGTGAGTTGTGTGTGTATATCTCATTCATACATTGTCAAGGCTGTATTTTGCCCTTCAATTCGCTAACTACGATTACAATTTAGACTGTGTATATGCATGTTAAATGTTATGACGGCAAGTTATGATCAATTTCAGAGGGAATTTCAACAGTTGTGTGTACAGTATGAGAATTCGTGATACATTATACATTGTTCAGTTTTATAGTTTTAGTTTACAGTGTAGTCAGTACTGGTAGTATATTATTACACTACTGCTAACGTCGAAAAATACATAACCACCAACAATACCACAAATAGAGTGTGTGAGAGGACATTTAACTCTTAAATAACGTCAACACTGTGCATTTCTGGGTGCAAAATTAAATCAAACTGTAAAAAATTAACTAATTGCATGTTACTCACATGTAATATGTCATCAAAATACAACTGAGTATGTATATGATAAATTTGTGTCACGTGAAATATACTGAATATTATATTATCTTGTGCTAGATACACAAGTGCATTGTACATGTGTTTGACAAAATTTATCTAAATCAAAAGACATCGTCGTCATTATTTTTGGTTATGATACACATTATCCGTATATTGTATTGCTTTTAAACTTTCATGGTTTGGTAAACCCCAAGATTATCAAGTCCGGTTGTGTTTCTATTTAGTGTCTATTTGTAGTTTACTAAAACCAAAGTAAATACACTACACACCGCCAGACCATAACATGGTTACGCTTTACACTCAAATTAAATATGATAAAACAGATTATCGACATGGGTTTTCATTTTAACAGAGTTCAGATTGCCCACTTGATAGAAGAATAACAGCTCTATTTAATATGATCTAGTCTCTAGATTTTAATCTCCGATGAGTTGAATTTTAGTCATTGTTTTACATTAACAAAAATCTTCACTGATAATATAATAACGAGCGATAAAAAAGAGGATAGACTATAAAAAGTTAAAAAACGTCATACACGTTTATGTGAAGTGTCAGACTAGAGTTTGAAACTTGAGACGGACCTTCGATTACAAATTCTGAGACATAAAAACCCATGTACGTAAATGGCAGAACATTGGAATTTAAACCTGCGAGTGTTAATATCTCCTTCGTATAGATCTTTGACCTTTAAACCTTTTTGTCATCCTTTCTTTCCGCTTGCACATATATATAATTCGTTAGGAATTAAGGATTTAGGGATATAAAACATAGAAAGCATTTTTCATCCATAAAATACATAATATCAAGTATAGGTATGTATATTGTATGAAGCACATATTGTATGTATTATATTTGTCTGGTCCGTCAATACTCTATTCGCTGTCGTGACTAAATATGTAAAAAAATCCTAATCCAAAGCCATTAAATGTGCATTCTACATAAAGGAAAAGTCACCCAAACAAAGCTTACACACGACTACTGACTACTGACATATTATCCGTATTTATATGCACACTCAAAGTTCACATACAAATTTGTGCTCTACACCATGTCAAGTTGCAACGAGAGAATTTAGACTCGAGTGTGTGTATGTCGGCATGTGTTATGTGTCATGTGTATGGTGAATATAGGTATATGGAACATAATATAGAGTATTAGACTACCAGGCTGTGACTGTGAGTAGAGTAAGCAGGACGATAATATAAATAATGCGAGTCCCTAGCACGGCCTCAGTCTTCTTGTTATTGAACTCCCGAGTACGAGTACGAGCAAGCCGGAGTCTCGACAGCCGTCATCTGAATCACACAGTTTTGCGGCCGCGAATATTGTCGTCGAGTCCATTCTCCACCATGACAAGCAATACGGATAATTCGGATTCGGCAAACAATTTGGATGGGGACTCTTTCTCTCAACTTGTGAAACAGATCATTGACTTCCCATTGGGAGAGAAAATTGTGGATTTTGTCCAGCCTGAAGTTCTGGAGAAGGAACTTGAGAACAAATTAAATTCACCCAGAAATCTACAAGCCTTGACGAGTACAACGGACTTTGTGTTGGGCAAATGCTTGAACACGTCCAATCGATTTTTTCTCAACCAGGTTTGCTCCTTTTCTTTTACAAGCTTTACATTTATTCAACCTATACACAAATGTATATGTGCTGTATGATGGTGTCATATACATGCCTTTGAAATCTATGGAAGGATAAATATAGCTAGCCTACATCCTTTGCCTATACACGTATTATCACAAGAATATTTTCTTATACCTTATCGTCCGACGATATATTCGTATTTGTGTACGTAAGTAATATAGTTTACTTTTACTCTATTTTGAAATAGCTGTATGGCGGGGTTCATCCAACAGGACTTGCAGCTTCCTACATAATAGAAAAAATGAATACAAACCAGTACGCAGTTATAGAAATAAAATTACTATTGACACTGGATTTCCATTTAAGATTGAAGGTTGCTGAGCTCTATATACAAGATGAAATAATTTTTACAGGCACACTTATGAAGTAGCCCCCGTGTTTGTGTTGACTGAAAGGATATTATTGAGAAAGTTGAGACAAACATTTTTTGGCGATGAAAATGGAGATGGCATTTTTGCCCCTGGAGGCTCCATTGCAAACATGTATGCAATGACTTTAGCTCGCCATCGAGAGTTCCCACAAGTTAAGAATGAAGGCTTGTTTAATGTCCCTCCGCTTGTCGTTTTCACATCGCAAGATGCGCATTATTCCGTATCGAAGGCAGCCAACTGGATGGGTTTGGGCCTGAATAATGTGGTTAAAGTTAAGACAACCAAAGGAGGCGCAATGATTACCTCGGAGCTGGAAAAGGCGATTGCAGAATGTCGAGCTCAGAACAAATATCCATTAGTTGTGTGTGTCACTGCGGGGTCAACTGTCCTTGGAGCATTTGACCCTTTCAACGAAATTGCCGATGTAAGACAAGTGTAAAGGACATAACGCAAAACAATTTTTATAGACAATAGTGATTATATCAGCGAGGTAATTTTTTGATTTTTCTATGATGCAAATTACAGGTTTGTAAAAGGGAAAAGATATGGATGCACTGTGATGCTGCCTGGGGTGGGGGATTTATTTTCTCCGACAAATTACGACAAAAATGGCTCGCAGGAATTGAAAAGTTAGTCAGCTCATGCATATAATTCTTATTTACATTCGATCAAACTCCATTTCTATAATGTACAGACATGATTTTAGCCAGGAAAAAACATGAGAAGTGCAACTTTAATGCATTATGTTTTGCACATAGGTGTGATTCAGTGGCCTGGAATGCTCATAAAATGCTTGGAGCTCCTCTGCAGTGCTCAGCATTTATCACGAAGGAATCTGATATTTTGTCAAAGTGCAATTCTCTTACAGCCTCATACTTGTTTCAGCAAGATAAGTTCTACTCGCCGGAATACGACGCTTGCGGCGACAAAAGTACTTGATAATCAGCATTATTTAAATTAATGATGACTACAATACACACATATTATATGTATGTACAATGTACAATGTATGCATGTAAACACACATAGAATTATGTGTTTTGAATTGTACTTGCACTACAATAATTTTGTTTCAAATGTTGTTCAAAAGGTATACAGTGTGGCAGAAAGGCTGATGCCTTTAAACTCTGGTACATGTGGGCATACCTTGGAGTTGACGGCTTCCGGTCATACATTGAAAGTGCTGAGGATTGTGCCTACTACATTGCTGAAAAGCTAAAGACGCTAGATGATTTTATCATGTATTTGGATGGACATCAATGTACAAATGTCTTCTTCTGGTACATTCCAACAAGACTTCGGGATCAGCCAAGGGACGAAGCCTGGTGGGCGGATATCGGAAAGGTGACTCACTGACGACATTATTATTTATCATTGTCAAGGCCAACAAAACCTTAGGCACATATTATTATAGATGATTTAAAGTTAATTCGGTTTACATTCATTGTTTTGGGTTGTTGGTTCTTATACGTAGGTGACCACAAAGATCAAGGAGCGAATGGTATTCGATGGAAAGTTGATGATTGGATATGCACCGCTACCCCACAAGGGGCAAACTAATGCTATTCGTCTAGTGATTCCGGCTTATCCGAAAAAAACGCATCAAGATATGGACTTTATCATTGACTTTATACGCAGAGTTGGACATGACCTTTGATTGATAAAATCTATAATATATATTTTTTTAACAAATTGTTACTACTGCACGGCAATGCCGTTTTATTGTGCTGTAAAAAATTAATAAACTTTCAGACCTAGAGGGTCAATAAAAAAAGTTTGATGAATCATATTTTATATCAATGTACGACACACTGGATGTGTTCAAAGTTCAACTTGAAAGATTCCTCATCAGTTTTTTGTATTGTAATGAAGTCATTTAAAAATCCACCGTTGGTCATGCACACATAACATACCTAGGTAACATACATATAATGTCCTTATACTTTATCGTGGTAGTCTGTGCATAATAATTACGATTCTGAATTTTGAACCTTCTCTTACCGATAGCTCATTAAGCAGGGTACAATTTAATAAGTATTTAACTACAAGTTAAATAGTGTCGCATTAACATGTACGACGAAGAGTAGTTTGTACATACTATAGTTTGTCTCTTTTCCAATGTCTCTCTACTTGCCTCATAGACCACTCATAGAAAATGTATTATGTATTATATGTAGAAAGGCACAGAACGGAGAGCACGAAACTTTTGAACGGAAAACAAAAATATTCTCAAAAATTCTCGAAAATTGTGACCACAAAATCTGTTTAGTTTGTGTTTAGTTTTGCTGTTTTAGTCATCTTTAATTGTGCTTGGACACTGCGGAAGGATTAAGGGTCAACTGGTAAGTGATCACATTACTTTACATTATTAATGATTACATTTTGTAATAAATAGCCATGTGCTTTTCCATTTCATTACTTACTCATTCTCATTTCCCATTAACACATGTTATATTATACGAGTTATGAATGTTATTGTGTTATTGTTTTATTGTGAAAACAAAATGTTTTTCTCGTGTTCTCCTTTAGATGAATGCTTTGAATTTAATTGGGACCTGAAGATTAAGTCAAAGGATGACAAGATTGAATGGATTATCAAAAATATTTGCTGTAGGTCTAGCGGGCTTTACCGGCGGAATTATATCAGAAAAATATCTAAATGCAAACAAGGAGAAAAATTTAGATTTAGAATTTTATAAAGTAAGGGCAGCCAAAAGTTTTGGTAATGATGGAACTGGAACTGACTTACCTGACAAGCCATCTGGAGTAGTGCCCTTTCAGGATGAAAAATCATGGACATGGAGCAAAGAGAATCAAAAGCAATTCCGAGTTTCACAGGTAAAGGGTGACGAAATTACAATTGAAATAGCAAAAATGATCGGATTCGATTTCTGTTTTAATTTATAATATAATGTTCTGTAGATAATGAGGTTTGGCTTTCCTGGACTTGATAATGTGAGATCTTTTGATGATTTCGTAAGTGGCAGCGTTTTTGAAAGTATAGATAAATACATGGTATTTTAAAGTATCCATGAATATACTGAACGAAAATAAGCACACAGATAATACAGATGCATCCAAAGTTCCGTACATATTAATTGTTTAGTTTTGACCTTTGACTTTTGGCAGGTCCTGTCATATGACAGAAGAAATAGGGTCCCTCATTGGGTTTTCGAGCATATAACTAGAGCTCATGTAACTAGAAACGAGAAAGTTGATCGAAGGTAAGCTAATTTTTGTTTTCGTAATGTAGGTAAAGTTTTTTTAATGGCCAACTATGTAAGCAATGCATAATTTATTAAGTGGGTATATTAATTTTTGTCAATTTTTATAACATCATTATTTGCTTATTTGTTTGTTTATTTCAGCAAGTGTGAATTCTTTGAAGACACGTCTATCCACCCCTTCTTTCGGTATTTAATTAAATTATTATTTAAATGTTTTACTGAATAGCGTAGTTTACTCTCAGTGTACGATTTTTTTAATATCTCCGCTCCTCCTGTATCAGGCCCACAAGAATCCAAAAAGATTCTGCCCAAATCTATGTATGTATACATACAGAGAACAGGAGGAGAGAAAATACATTACGCATGCATCTAATTGTGTTTGTGTATAAAATTTCAGTTCAACAAATAAAGATTACAAAGGAAGTGGTTATGATCGAGGACATCTTGCAGCTGCAGGCAATCATAGGCAGCATCAGACTCACTGTGATCAAACGTTTGTCTTGTCTAATATGAGTCCTCAAGTAGGGAAAGGATTTAACCGAGATTCTTGGAATCGACTTGAACAACACGTTCGATCACTAACAAAAACATATTCAAACGTCTATGTATGTACAGGTCCCTTGTATTTACCACGAAGAGAAGCAAATGGGCGAAATTATGTACGTTATGAAGTAATTGGCGCAAATAGTGTGGCCGTACCTACTCATTTTTTTAAAATTGTTGTGGCTGAGAGTCCATCCGGTCATTTAGACCTAGAGTCCTATATTATGCCAAATGAACCGATAGATGATAATGCGCCATTGTATGCTTTTCATGTTCCAGTCGAAGCTATAGAAAGAGGAGCTGGGCTTTTATTTTTCGATAAAATTAGTAGAAATCAATTTCGTACTGTAAATGGTAGAAAATCTACGTATGTGTAATGTGTAGAGATGATATTTTTTTGACGCGAATCTAGTTATTATTAGATCACAACATGATATACATCTTATATAGATAATATTTATTAATTCTAATTTATTTTACCATCGACCAATTTAGAGATATAAACGGAAAGTATTTAAGTAGTACACGAATTTCGCTTTGATCCCCAAAGCGTCAGCAAAAACTTTTTATCTTTATTTTGACCAAATTATGCATACCATGTAAATATGATGTATTTTTTAAAATGTCATTCTTTTAAGGAATGTTGAAAGCTTGTATGGATTCTTCTTCTGTTAACTTGTGTAGTAAATGTACGTAGAAATCATATTTAGCAGAATCTGATGATATGTACAACAATAATTTTGAAAGAAATTGACTGAAATAAATGCTACTCTTTAAAAATGTGCATACATATTGTATTTTACAAAATTATGTTCGTCAAAGAATCTAAATTTCAGATTCTTGTGTTAAGGAAGAGAGAAAAAATATTGTATTTTAAAATTATAGGCGTGATTCCCCGACAAATGGTATTTATATACCAGTATAAATAACGAATACGAAATAAAACAGGATTTGCAAATAATACCAGCGGTAGCCATTTATTTTACTTGCTTTATTCACATGCAGTTCGATGCTCATGAACGATTCAGTTTTTTCTGTTTTTAAGTATAATGGTAAGAAACATCCATTACAATTACATTTTTAGGGTTACACAAATGTACACGTACATAATATATAACACATAACATTATTGATTATTGATCGATGCCAACTTCAACTTTTTCAAAATAAAAACAAATATTTCAATATTTCTACTACCTGGTTTTTTAACCAAAACTGTGATTAACAGAGTACACGGTAGCTTGACCTGTGAATTTACTAGGTATCATAATAATGTTATACATACATAGTATTGTTTCACGTACTTACTAGAAATTAAAATTCAAAAATGCAATTTATAAAAACCGTGTGTGTATTATAGTTTTATATTTGTCTAGTATTTATTTGGGGAAGTAACTTCAAATCTTTTTTTTACAAAAAACGTCAATACATACAAACATTTTTTAAATAATATTAAATAATTAATATAATTTACATTATACTGGGGATGGAAAAAACTTGCCATTTTTTAAAACAATGGTTCACACACAGTCAATTTATTTACGACGTTATTTAACTTTTTTTTTAATTTCAGGGACGATAAGGGGGAAAAATCAGGTGAGATTGTACAATACACACAATCGTCATATACAGGCATCCTTACGCGCATACATTCATACATAATAACGAGAAACAATCAACAACAGTTAAATATAATAATAGTAACTTGTTTTATAATAAATATGAAGTAATTATTATGAATTATGATTTACTGTACTACATTTACACTTTGTATAATACGGATAACTAATAACTACGGTTCTACTACTTAAAGCTATTACAACATACAGAATATTCGACACGTATTTTATGTGTGTAGTGTGTATATGTATTTATGTAGAATAGAACTTTGCTACTGCATTTAAATATATAATATAGTAATATGTACAACTCTCGAAGATCGAAAACACAATTACTTAGTACAATATTACAAATGAAAATGAATCTTTGTTTAAAATCTTTTATGTATATGTATATATAAATATTGAATTTAGAGTATGAAAACATTCGAGAAAAAAGTCGTGGTCAAATAATAAAGCGACACTAAATACATATTTAATATAGTAGCATTATTCTAATATTACATCTTTATATTATAATATAGTTACATATTTAATAGTTATAATCTTAATAAAACTAGTTTGTACATTCGAGGTAGGTAGCATAGATATATATACTTTAAACTATTTCCGCAGCACATTACAGCTTGTTGCTAATAGCCTTTAACCTTTCAACGATACAGGAGGCTGATATTCGTGCTTCCGCGTCCTGGTCCCAAGAGTCTTTCAAAACCTCGGACAGAATTGACATTCCAGAGTGACTCAACCAGTCATTTCGAATTGTTGGCCTTTTTCTTTGATTTACTACTACGTCTTGCATTTCCTGATTAATTAAAAATAAAATAAGCAAAAGATTAGAATAACTATGAATGGTACACTTAAGCGTTTGAAGAATTTTTGTTAGAATTTAGAGAATTTAGTAAATTTAATTTGATTTACCTCTAATGTTGGTTGTTGACCAACAAATTCTTCAAAAGGTAGCCTGTAGTCTCCCACAGGGCCCTACAATAATATAAACCAATTGATTTATTATTGTGATTACATTAGTTTGAAGTCATATATTATATCGGTAGGGATGGACTTTACTGTATACATTGTTTCGTATTGTTGTAACTGTAATTAACTAACCTGTTGAGCACAACAACGCGATGCTAATTCCCACAACACTAGGCCACAGGCATACATATCAATACGCTGAAAATTATCTCGAGTAAAGCTTACAGCTCCTTCGAGAACTTCAGGTGCCATGTAGCGCCGAGTGCCAACTTGACCGTGACACGTTCCAACCGGCTTATTAGGATAAAATATGTGTGCTAGACCAAAGTCAGTGACGACCGAGCTAAGATCCGGGCGTAAAAGGACGTTCTTTGATTTAAAATCCCTGTGTGCCACTGCCGGTTTGTACCCTTTGCTCCCACCATCAGTTTCTATTTAAAAAATTGAATAATTAATAATAATCATATCACTGAAATAATTTTCAATAACATAATAAAATAATGCAAGCACTGTAAGCATCATAACCTTACAAGATTATTTAAAAACCAGGTCTGTTTCTTACCTTCATGCAAAAATGCTAATCCATTACACATTGTGATTGCAATTTTGAGAAGTTCATTCCATTTT
The DNA here is from genome assembly GCA_034698285.1 of Sminthurinus bimaculatus. Classification (NCBI taxonomy): domain Eukaryota; kingdom Metazoa; phylum Arthropoda; class Collembola; order Symphypleona; family Katiannidae; genus Sminthurinus; species Sminthurinus bimaculatus. Next base: position 11,042 of record JAQIVE010001848.1, on the reverse strand, counting down.
AGCGTATTTCCCTATACATCAGTAAACATAGAATTAAAATCTGTTGTACGATTTATGATTTTTTCTCACAGGCAGTGTACATGTGTGTCGAACTTTGATATGATTTAAATCAGCAAAATGAGCAAAATTCTTGTCAAATGCTAACAAATATGTACACATGTAAATTTATGTGTAAAAAATACTGTAATACATAAGTAATTGTAAAATCCAAAGGGGATAACTTCCATTGTCAAAGTTCGATCCATGTTTTTAATGAATGTTAGAAGTTACAATGTATGCGTAACATTGATTTACATACTTTCATTCTAGATAAATTGAAAAAAGGGAATAAAAATAAAGACATGTTGGTAGAAGTTCTATTAGGAATGAACTAACCTTGAGGTAGTCGTAGAGAGATCCATATTCAATGTACTCGGAAACTAACCAAAGTTGAAGGTTATCCCCTTCAAATTGCTGCCTTGCGGAGATGAATCTCAATACATGTTCACTTTCTTGCATTAAAGGTAACGAGTAAATTTCTTGTTCCAATTTCCAAGATGCTCTTTCCCTTAATGGTAATATTTTTACTGCAACATAACTATTGTTTCCAGCCATCGAAGCCTTCCAAACTTTTCCAAATCTTCCTGATGCCTTTACTTCCACCAGTGTAATCGATAGGGCTAAATTACAAAATCACAAGAAAACAATTTTAATTCCCATTCATGAATTTATGTATACGCCCACATTGGTAATTTATTTTCATCAGTGGACTACCTACTCACTATGTGAATAATATTACAAAATAAACAAGCTGAACGCCACGCGCGTAGTCGTACAGTTTGTGGAGTTACATATACATGTGTATAATAGTGTCGTTGTAGTTTATGTACATACTATCTGTTATTTGACTGTCAAATTGATCAAGTAAAATTATTTACTTTTGAGCAATATTATAATTGAAAATAGATAGAAAATAACGAAAGGGGTACATACTTTGAGTGCTATCTGATTTGTCCAATAATATCTTTTCTTCATCTGTCATTTGAGATGGAGATGACGTCAATGAGGGCTTAGCTAGAATTCTTCTGTGCAAGAAAATTGCCCCTGCCACGCATACTGCAACAAACACTGGAACAAGTACGAATACCAATATAGATGATGAGCTAGTTCGAGGTTGAAGTTCAGGTTGAGCTATTCAAAGAAAAAGAAAATAAGTTGATTACTTTTATGATTCATTATCATCTACACTCCGACAGTCAATTTCCACTATCTATATCCACAACTATGCATAATATTATTATTTCTATTTCCCATACAGTAAGAGTTGGGTATTGGGTATATGTATCGCTTATAAGTTAAAAAGTCGGTGAACGATTTTATAGATTAATTATTATGTACACATAAAAATTAAGTTACACCGATGACATTTTTATTATATACACTATTTAACTTACGTTTAACAGTTGTTGCTGGTAAGTCTACAGGGTCCCACTCATGAATTTTATTACAACCATCCTTTTGACAACAACAAAACAGGGTTATCGAATTTGTCATCTCATTCGGTTTCCCTTGATCTCTGACAACACATGAATCTTGAGTCTGGCAATGCTTGTTGTTCAAAAAACATCCTTTGTATTGTAGAAATTCATCTGATGAGTTTTTACTCTTTTTCCACACCGCAAAACATGAGTGAACTGCTGATGGACTATCGGGGGGACATGTCGTAGTTCTATCGAGGTCTTCTTTACAATTATTTCCATTCTCGCATTCGGTCACATTAAAATAATTACAAGTGAGGAGGCATGATGATTCCAAAAAGCCTGTAAGGTTGTAAACATACAAGAAAAAATGCATAATGTATTATATAACATGTTCCAACCGTGTCATAAAAGCAATAATTATTAGCACTAAAAATTTAAAAAAAATTAAATTACTAATTAATTCACGCAAAGAATATCAAACGTAATTATTTATGTTTTATATTCTTTGAGATTTTAATTAAAGCAACATCCAATTCCCCAAAAAATTGAACAAGTTAAACATTATGGACAGCTGGAATATTGGTAAATAATGTCAACATAATCAAATGCATCCCCTCAGTTTCTCATACATATGTTGTACATATTATCGTACATTTGTATTTTGTATTGCTACTCTGTACTATTTCTGTATTCTTGCTCAACAATAGTGCGTAATATTTGGATTACTGAACCCATTTTACTTGAAGGTCAAATGTACATACACAATACACATACATACACACACAAACATTATAAAAACATGCATAATAAACAATAGTTAGTATAGTGTAGGTGCTTGCACACAGATACGCAAAAATATTAGGCAATATTCGGTATAATATATTTTGGGATTCGTATTTGATGTTATAAAAACTTGGACAAACCCAAGTCATAAGCAATTATGAAGTAAATACATAAATGTAAAATAATAACAAATTAACAAATACTAGAAGAAAAAACAATGACTTACCTAAGCTTATTAGCCATATGATGTAGCAATACTGAAATGAAACCCTCATCTTTGTTGATTGTTGGGGAACTTCGTCAAAAACTTTCGTGTCTTTATCAATATAAATATTTAATTGTAACAAAAAACACTACATTTGAGACGTTTCTTATCTTATTCGTCAATATAAGATATACCTTTTGTTTTTATATTTATATTTTTATACTGTATAATATGTACCTAAGTATCCTCAAAAATCAAAATATTTTAGCAAATATTTTGGTGTATGATATTTTTGGCTGCTCTTAAATTTCTATGCGATGATAGCTCAACAAATAACAATTAATAGTAGGTATCTTATTGTACTGTTGTAAGTATAAGTAATATGAGTTCAAAGTATAATGATTAAAAAATATTTGTGGACACTTTACTTAAAGGTTTAAAGCAATAGGTTTGCAGTTGTAGTGTTGTATTGTAGTATAGTGTGTAGTAGTATAATGTTATAATGTATATTATTATGTACTTATTTAACACGTTTTAACACGATAAATATCGATTAGTTGAATAAATATTTCATTAAATACTTGCGATTTGAGCTTTATACTTAAGTATAGAACACTTAAATGCATACATACAAGTGCAATATGTAGACTATAGATATATATTATGTATTATGTATGTATAGTAAAATAGTAAAAACACACTTGATATTTATTCAAGAACAACTTTAATCATGTAATATGCTTAAACTTTGATTATATTCTGCATACTTATTTTTAACTTAGAATGTCGTAAAAAGGAAAGAGAGAGAGAGATGATTGATATAGAATTTAGTTATAGTTTTAAATATTATATTATCTATTTAGGCATTTATATAATATATTCATGTTTAGTTTATATATGTGTTTAACGGTTTAACGAACAGTAAAAAATAATGACAACAATAGGATGATGATAATGATTTCAATTTCAAAAGACTAGTAGGACAATAATAATGAATATTATTATTATGTATTGTTTGTTAATATTACTATAATATGATTCGCCGTATTTTTAAATGATAAAGATATTATTATTATTATTCTGTCTTAAAGTCTTTAAATGTTAGTCAGGCTTGAATTGACTACTTCCTTGTTCGATGATTTGGATCTTTTTACTAGTCATGATGTGACAACAACACCAAGAAACTTTTATATTCTTCTTCTTCTCAAAACGACTGACTCGATCTTTTTCTTCTTTCTCTTGATCAAACTGAATTAATTTAAGTATTTAAGTAACTTTATAATAATAATAAATAATACTACTACTCTCTGCTATATAAATTCACTTCTATTATTTTCTCTTTCTATCTATTTTTTATTTTGTAACACAAGTTGAAAAATCTGCCATCATATACAGTCTAGGACATTTCACTATATTTTGCATCAAGGCGATATTTATTTGGTATTGATGTTAAATTATTTGCCCTATATCAAAAATACTCTTGACGGAGGTTATTTTACAGCAAGTTGATAGAGTTTAAGTCAAAGTCTGCAATAACTATCCCAAATTTTAGTTGTATTACGGTAGATCCCATTCAATTATTACATTTACAGTATCATTACTTTCGCTTTTTGTGGTGTCAACCTGAGAAACTGCTGACGCCTTTTTTACACGTAGCTGAGGCCTATTTGCATGAAAACTTGTACATTAACCGAAGTAGATTTAAAATAATTCGTTTAGGTAAGTTTTAAGATAATCTACATGCAAAAATGCAGAACTGATTGTTCGTCCCCTTTCTTTCTACCTGGCCCGGACTGTAAATTAAATGCGTATTTAGAAAGTCCTTTGAAAAAACATGGGAAAACGCCTTTTTTGACTTGTAAGTAACTTTCCCCAGGGATAACATCAAGAACATTTTTTGCATCAAATAAACTTACAAGCTATTCGGTTTAATGAAAAGCAACAATGAAAATATCGTTTTTTATTGTCATTTTGAACCCATTCATGTTTAGTCATCGTATGTACATATCCTCAGTATGTGAGGTATCGTTTTGAACTTTGAGCTATTAATGTCTGTTTTTACCAATTTTAAAAAATGACAATATTTTTGAAACGGGTTTTTGAAAAAAAATGTCCTTAAAACCTTAATTTCGGAGAAGTATTTCAAAAAGTTTTACTAACGCTTCATTAGACGATCATTTTAATGCAAGACAAAATGAACATTTTCCAAGCTTTTCTGACCCTGCTAATCTTCAGTTCCTTGGCTTTCCGTCTGTAGTCTCTCAAATACGCAAATAGGCAAATAAACCTTAGTTAGAATTACATTGCGAAAAATATCATTTTTCGCACGTACGCAGTACGCATACACAAGTACATACATAATAAGTAATGAATACTTTCTTTCCATATGTATGTATACAGGAAGGTACGGGTGTTTTCACCTTTTACGTTTTACATACTTTGCTTACCCCTGCATAATATTGTCTTTGATTTAATTTCAAATATAATTCTTTGGACACTCGAATATAATAATGTATTATGCTAAAGGTATTATTTTCGAATATGGAATTAAAATGTGCCGTTGATTTGGAGAGTGTTATAAATTATCAGTATAAAATATGTATGCTTCTTCCATAGTGCGTGTGACTAATCTCACTTATTACCCCTTAGATTTTGAAATAAAAATGTCAAATACTCGTCTATGCATACACCGAGGTATGTAACAAATACATATATATTATTATTTCACTACACTTAACACATAAATAAAGGTATGCGATAGGTACATTTATATAAAATGAATGATATATGTATGTCACGGTGAGACGATGAAAAGGTGCCTTTTAGCGCACATATATATGTGTATGTATATCAACCATATAGGCAGAATCTGCCATTATAATTTATGTCCCTCAAACATTGTTTCAAAAGTCATTAAATACAATGCGTTAAACATGGAAATACCATTAAGAAAACAGGAGATTTTAATACTCGATGCAGATTTTTTGATTTTAATACCATTTAATTACAGCATTATATTCAATGATGTGAACTGCGTAATCCTGAGGCAGAAAATAATGAAAGAATTACGATTCGTCATGTAGGTTGGATAAGTTTCATATTTGATACCTAATTAAACAATGAATGATTAAACGCCGACTTTTTTGAGGGTGAAAAAGTGTCACAATAAGTATGTATAATGTATATAGTATAATATAGTATATTTTCGATACTGGTAGAAACGAATCGGAGAGCTGTAAAGTACTCCCTGGCCAAAAACAAACTTTATATTTTTTATACTCTTGTTGCAACATCTTTACGTTGAGAAAATGTTTGGAGACACAAGAAAATGTATTTTTGGCATAGAAGCATACATATTCGTTAGCATATTATAAGTACCAACCTACTGTCGGAGAAAGTTTGACATTTCTATAAAACATTGTTTTATACAAATAAGAATTGTAGTATATATACACGTTCAAAGTTCAAGTGTTTAAAAAACTACTGTGTTGTCATCCGCTCACATACATACCTTTATCCAAATGTACAAAGTTACAATACCTATCTTTAAAGTTATCTTTTCGCTTATCCTCTTGTTATCAATCGAATACTTACCGTCAGACATTTAGCTACACATACGTTGTGAAAGTACAGTAAACTTACAATATAAAAGCATGTCACACAAAACAAGTACAACAACATTTTATATTCTGCTTCTTTTCAAAAGCTGTCGCACACCATTTTAAAACTTTTTCTCAAATTATGTCAGTCAAAATTCCTCAGTTCTTGCGTCATACTACAAAGTTTTTCTTGGGAAAATATTTTAATGCAACATTCATTAATCTCGAAGGAAAATCAGTAAAATGTGAGATTCATTGCAAGATAATGTGCTCGAAATGTATGGTAGTTCTCATTCTTCTTTTATCACAGAAAAATTTCATGGACATTATTGTGAATGGAAAAAGGTTTATGGTAAAAATATCTTAGAGTGATTAAAAATCATAGAAAACTGTGTGAACTTTTATAAACGAGCATGGGCTTAATATTACCATCACATTATTCAACATCACAACTTACGTTCAGAAAATCAAATTGTTTCTGAAATTATAATATGCAACATTTGATATAAAGCTATCAGCGTGAATTGTTTAATCTAAACAATTTACCTGACTGCATGAAACAGAACAGCAATATGGGACTAGAGAGTTTGTAATAATCTTAAAAATTACATGTTTCTTGCCTTTCTTACACAATAATGTACATTGTACATTGCGCTGTTTGCATATTTTAGTCTACAGTTACCAGCTATAGCTAAATATACCAGAAAAAAACTCTATGCAGTGTACTTAATAGGTATACCTCCTAATCTATTTTAGCTATATCAAAGTTTCTTTTTGAACTTAGAGATCCTTAGCCAAAGGAACTTATTAATAAGAAGATCATAGTGCATGTCTATCTAGTCTGATCTATTCAGTAATAACACCGAGACGACAGCCGTAATTTGCATGCATATGCATGCCTAACCTTACTTGAGTTTAATACACAGCATATCATATTATTACATTATCACGATGTTACATTAAAAATGCATGCATAGAAGATGAGCATATGGACTATTTCTTTATTTTCTTTCTCTCTCTTTCTTTCAAATTTCTTCCTTGATTCTTCATCCAATGCATCATCATCATCATCAACATGATCATAATACAATTTTTCTCTCGGGGATTTATGACTTCCTTTTTTTCCTGTTGCACTCTTGACTTGTTTTATAAAATTTTTTTCATTCTGCTTCAGTCTTCCTATTTTACATGCATACATAGCTATCGTATGCTTATTATATATGCACAGAAAGTTGAAGAAGTCAGAGGGGGATGATGAGGATGAAGGATGAGCGATGAAAGAGTGGAACCAACATCAAGCAAATAAGAAAAGTAATTCATCTTCCCCTAATTTACAGCTTACCTAATATAAAAGTAATACTTCATCCACGTTGTGTTTATAATTAAATTTTTTATTGCTTTACTTTTATTGCACTCTTTCACTCCCATGCTGGCTACAGACACACGATACACACCGCAGACCCATTGAACGGGACTGCGCTGTGCACTGTGCCGGAAGTTTACTCGGGTAACGTTACTCATTTTCAGCATGCACATTGCACGTATCATAATGCACATTCTTCCCTTCATATATATGTACGATTTAGATTCAGAATTCAAGATCAGTAGCAACATCTTGCTTTAATCAACAAGCCAACTAAACTGTTTTGATGCGTGTATAACTTTTCTTTTTTTTTCATTTCCTCCCTCGCTTTAGCTAGTTTAATTTTTACTCTCTGGTTCATTCACTTAAAGAAGTGCATAAATAATCTCTCTCCAAAGTTTGGTAGATTTTTTTATTCCTTCTTTATAAACACTGAACAATATTTTCTCCAGTTCTCTGCTTCAATCCAAATACATACATAAATGTACGTATGTGCAATGTGCATAGTGCATAGGTATAAAGTATAAAGCATATTTAGTCCCATACATAACCAAAACTGATCGGCACATTGTGCACAATCATTTATCATTTCGTTACTTCCAATTTAAAGTAATTATAAACACAGTTTTTCACTGTTCAATAATGCACCGACTGTATAAAAATCCACCCTTTGTCCTCCTTTTACGCATTTCCCCAATATCAGTATCAATGCACGCATATATAAAGTAAAAGAATAATGCAATGTACTGTAAAAGCATCCAGTAATACATTATTGTCCCTATAATATATCTTATTTCACCATAATATACACTATACCTAATACTGCATAAAGATTTTATACGCCGTTTGTTATTCGCACATTCAATTCACAGAAGAGTGGAACTGCATTAAAATAAATGAGCAAGAGAGGGGATGAATGTCAGCAGCTCATGTGTCTCTCTCTCGTTTTCTCTCTTTTTTCACGACTCTTTCACTCATGTGTATTGTCAATGTATGGTGAGCGGTGAGCATGCATACTGTATATATATCCTACTCTCAATATTATATATTTCCCATATGTAACTACACCCTGAAAGAGAAAGTAAAAGCTTTTAATCTAAATGTAACATAACAAATAAGGTATTTATTTCTCGGCCGACCGAACGAACCCCTCTGAAAACATAACATTGCTGTGAACACTACAAGGAGAGTTGAGAGTTGGATTTCTCCGACTGGATGGAAATGAAATCATGGCATGTCATGCTCTCGTATTTTTATCCCTCGGTACACTATACAGGCACACTTGCATATTCTGCTTTATAATATGTTATCTGTGTATACATGATACATACAATACATTTCAACCCCCCAAACACAATACTAAGGTTGAAGGTATATATACCTATGAGCGTTTACATATAGAACCAACTGCACAGTGGCTGATATCTTCAAGGGGATATAATATATTGACTACATATTATAGGCAAATGCATACAAACGAATACGAATACGACTTGGACTACCCACAATGCCAAACTTTTCTCCACTCTGTATAAATAAATAAGAGTATATAGCAGGAGATACAGGGAAGGAAAGAGAAAGAGAAGGGCGTTTGATTTGATGGGCTTCATTGAAATCCAAATTTCCGGCAACCGGCACTCAGCATTCGGTGTTCGTCAGTATTCCCTCCTCGGTCTCGGTTTCTCTGCGTCTCTGTCTCTCCCTCTCTCATTCTTATTCTCCCTTTCCCTTTCTCCTTCTGTTTCTCCATTTCTCTCTGGATTCCTACCCTAACCTCGCCCAAGTATAAGCCAGGAGCCCGGTTTTCCAACCATGCCCAACGCATCTCCTCTCATCCAATTTTTAAGCAGTCATCATTGCATTTCATTGAACCCCATGTGGAGATTCATCCCCTCCCCGTATGTTAGGTGTAGATATGCTATATGTATAATATTTATCTATATAAATTCATCTTTGTTTGATATGCATTATGTAGTACAAAATATGGAGAGTAAATATACATACATACTATTTATATGACTATATGTAATATTTCCTTTGCACCCTCCTCAAAGCTTTTGCCTCCTTGCTCTTGCAATATTTCAGTCTCAACAACTATAAATTTATACATACTTTACGTTTTTACTATACATGGAAGAAATGGATCGAAGTATCGAAGCAAGTACGTAGAAGAAAAAGGGAAGAAGAGGCAAAACAAGAAGGCATAATATAATAATATATAATATCATATGGTATCCTATCGGACTCGTAAATCTTTGAAACTTGGTACTATGCTCTTATATGAACTGAGTCAACCGACCTTCTCTCCTTTTTTATCCTCCTCCTCCACACTCACATTTACATTATATTGTCCATTATTAGTCATTATTATATTATACACCACAGTTTCACTGTGTAATGTGTAACACAAAATACATATCTTACCATTCAAATTTGGCAATGACATTTCACTTCTCACCAAACACCAAACCTCAGTCCATTCACAATTCACATACATACATACATACTTGGAGAGGAATCGAGAGAGGGGACGAAGCGTGGCCACAAAGGCTCAAAATGATGAGGCAAAGTGTAAAAGTTGGAACAAGAAACAAGACAAAAGTGTGAATAGTGGAAACAAAGAGAAAACACGGAAAACACATTATAAACATGTCACACACACATGGAATATCATGTTCATCTCCATCTCCAAGTCCATGTCCATTTATGTATAAAATAAAATAAGTACAATTCCTGTGTGGGGACATTCAACTTTCTTTCATTGATTCATTCATACACATAATAATAATGCATAGCACTAACGTCTAAGTAATCCTGCATATAATATCACCTTAAATGACACATAGTATTGCACAATTTCAATGTGCGTAGTGCGTACAGTACAAGCCAAAAATTAGAACTTATCTATGCAGAAATATATAAAGGAAATAAAAAAAGGACGAGGCAAAAAAAGTGTAGCAAAAGCAAGACACACACTGAACGGCATACATGGAAGAAAAAAGTCTGCCATGTGTGTGAGTGTGTGTGTGCGTGTGTGTGTGTGGAGAAATAAAGTACCCTGCTGGTTTTATTCTGTTTGGTTTGGTTTCTCCATCTTATTGCCATAAAGTATGTATACATACATGAACCTAGTTTCTCTGTGTATTATGGACAATTAATATATTATGCACTCTGTAAATGGACTATCTACCTACAGTACGTTCTTTACAATGTAAGTTCATGTTTGCAATGCATGCATATGCACACATGAATACGAGTGGAAGTGCGTAAAGGAGCAACAGTATTTCATATAAATGTACATGAGGTTCACTTTTTCACACATTTTTCTCCAACAAATAAACTTTTTACACTTTACACGTTTTTCTTTTCTCAATGGATTGGATTGCGGATTGCGTTGCATCACGAAATCTCAGTGGTAGAACAGAGAGTAAAGAGTAAAGAGAAAGTACACGAATGCACGCAATGGGCATACACAGTGACAGGGAGAGAGAGAGAGAAATAAAAAGCTTTGACTTTTGAATTTTGGTTTTTTGACTTTCAGACTTCCTTAAAGCTAACGTAAGTACTAAGCAATACAAGTCAAGCCATTTTTATTCAATTCAGCCTATATTATATGCAAAATTTATCAGCAT